>JAVTVY010015547.1:0-23875 GCA_036873755.1 Hanleya hanleyi
GTAAGAACTTTACCCCCTGTTACCGGTCGGTAAAGGGTCAAGCAGATTGTGTGGGTATGCCTTATCTCCTGCTTTATAAACCAACCACTACGACTATGCATGTATCCGTTTTGCCCTTTTTTATACCCTCCATGCTCCATGCTGGCCGACTTTCCCGAAATCGTTACAATTCCCCTCCCGCCTCACCCCATATTTACTCAGATACTGATCTATTGAATATCTGTATATATGTCAATAACTCACGATGGAAAAGTGTATCTCCCTGCTGTATATTTATTCCCATGCCCTTATATTGATGATTCTACTTGTGTTTTATTAGTACAGCTTGACGTTTGATATATACTAGTATTTTGATAGCGGCGACTATTAAACATATTCCCTACATCACCCAAATCACTGCAGTTGTGTGTTATTGATTCATTTTTTAGTATTGTCTGATTCTTAAGTAATAAATATTATATATTTAAATTTGTCGCAGAGGGCTTCGCCAGTAGGTAGAAGTTAATTTTTCAAACTACCGGACGAGAAGGGAGCAGCCATTAACATTTAGGCTTAATTTCACCTTCCGCCATATTAAATGATATCATCAAATCATTTGCTGATATCAGCGATTGATTTGCTGATATCCGCAAATCATTTGCTGATATCATCAAATCATTTGCTGATATCATCAAATCATTTGATGATACATGTATCACTAAATCATTTGCAGATAACAGCAAATCGACTGATTTGCTGATATCAGTAAACCATTTGTTGATATCAGCAAATCATTTGATGATCATTTGAAGATATCAGCAAATATTTAATGATATCAGCAAATGCCTAATAAAAAGTAAAACGGCTTGCCATACGGGCGGTGGTTCTCTCCGCGAACTCTGTCTTCCTTCCTTATTAACTACTGACCAACCGTATGAGCGAAATAAAATTGAGTGTCGCATTACACCAAAATCCCCCAATCTGAAGATTACCATTCAACAGCGGTGGTCAAATGTCACAGAGACGGATGCGAAGAGGATATTAGAAGGAGATTAGCGAAAGGCCTATGGTAAGATGATCTTTAATAACTGACTACTGACTGAGTAGGAAGAAAAGTTGCCGTCAGAGTTGATCTAATCTGTGGAATGCAATGGGCTTTATTGATAATATCTAGTAATCGACCAGTGGCTTTCATGTACTACTGGTGTCGTTTTAAGATCTGGACATTGGACTAGGGTGGCCATCTTTTCTAAAACTAGACCAAATGCTGCTAGATCCTTGTTTTTGTGAAGGAGAAACATCGTTTCTGGAAGAATGTCAAGGGATGGGATATTATCCTATTTGTCGACCATAAAAACTGAAAGGGCAATTAAGCGTGTTCATGCAAACAAATAATATCTGCGATGCGAACCCAACAGTTGAAGACAGAAAAGCGCTGCCTGCCGTCTATAGTTTAGAATTGGAAGACAATTTGTATTTCATTTCATTCAGACATATCGCTGAACTCCCACTGGTTGATAAGAAAACAAGCCGTATAGTTACCTGCAATAGGAGGTCCCACGATGAATCCAAATCCCACACAAAACAGTGTCGCTCCGAGACCCCTTGACATGTCTGTGATGCCAACCAGTTCTACAGTTAATGGTACTAATACCGTGGACTCAATACCATTGTAAGATCCAAAAACGAAAGCGAAAACAATCCTACAATACTGCGAATGCACAACAGATGGTAGTACAAGTTGAGCCATTGACAGAATGCCGTATGATCCAAAGAGGAGACACATCTTATCCAGTGGCTCCCCACGGCGAACTAGACCAGTTCCAACTCCTATCACAAGTTTTCCTATAATTCCACCCACTCCTATCACTAGAAAAATCATTTGTAATTCGAGTGAAGATGTTTGATGTGTCGTGACATATCTGGGTAGGTGCAGAAATATAATGTTCGAACTGAGATTATTCAATAAGACTGAAAGACACAAGAAAGCGAACGATATATTCCTCAAGTTCACGTACTTGCGTTGTTTACAGTGTATCTTGTTCACGAAGGCCTTATTTCGGGGAACATCGTCTCTATTGATCTTGTCTAAATGTACCGTTCTTGCCCTCTCTTTTTCTATCGTGGACGGCCTCATTATCATTCCACATACACAAGTATTGAACATTAATCCAGCAAATATTAGCATACAGCCTCTCCAACCATAATGATCTTGTAACGAAGTCAGTATCACTGGCAAAACGATGACTCCAACTGAAAATCCCGTGGCGCTAATACCGCTGGCTAGACTTCTTTTCTTGACGAAGTAATATCCCGGGCTGAAAAACAAGGGCGCCATCACAAGACCTAGTCCAGAACCTGAAAATGAAGGGGTAAATTGACGTTATGATATAGGTCTCTCCGTTAATTGAAGCGACTTGGATACGTATGTATGCCCGTCGCCGAACAGAGGTTAGAGGAGGAGACATAGTCGAAAAATCGAGATTTCGATATTAAACCTTACTTTTCGACCCTTTAAGAATGGCCGCCCCACATTTCCTATAATACATTATTCCCGTTATGTTTTGCTGAAGCGCGCCGCATTGTAGATTTTGGGGGGGGGTTCTTCTGTTCTACGGACGCATACAGACCTTGCGAGATCCCTCGTTTTTGGGAAATACCCGATGGCTCCTATTTGTCGACGCTGTTTGTCGCAGTAGATATAGAATCGGTATCTTCATACCCATTAATTTAACCCTCATTTACAAGAAACTTTCTAGTATTAGCTCCAAAGTAGACCGGAACTCGGACCACTTTCGTTTTGGATTATTCAAACTCGCAGGTCACGCGTCACAATACGCGCTAGTTTATGTTGACTCATTCAGAATTTTGTGTTCGACTATAAACTGGACCGTTCTTGTTCTCAACAACTGAATATAGCTGTACGATTATACAGATCCGAAGTACATGTATTCAATTGTTTGTGGCTAATGGTCTTGGCAAATAGCTGAGGAATGGTTGGGCATGTTATCGTCGCAACAACTCACCAAAGCCATTCACATTGTCGCTCTAAGCACGGCCAATATGCCCGTCACGTGCATGTGAAATGACATACTGTGTTTGAGAGGAATTCGTAAATGCGAATGAATCATAGATGCAATAGATGTAAGGAAGCAGGCAATATGGTCATATCACAAAAAAAATGAGATGGGATTTCGGAAATGACCACTTCACTTGAGTATTATGCATGTAAAGAGGTACTTAAAGAAGAGGGTATGACAAAATAACATAATATCATACTTTACCTGACAAAATTCCGAAAGTGATAAACATCAGCCAAAGACTGGTCACTTGAGAACTGATAGCAAGACTGATCGTCACAATAATCCCTCCAACAATCATGCAGAGCCGACTACTGAACCGGTTACACAGGTAACTTCCCACGGGCCCTGTAAATTTGAGAGTGGTGCATTTTAATCAGACTTCATGCAATAGTTAGAGCTCAGACATATAGCCGAACCCCTCCCCTTACGCTCATTTCATTCTTTATCATATCAAGGTTATACTCAGCCTAAAATAATACCCTTGCACGAAAATATTTATGGAGAAATTCAAAATGGCGGATGTATGGGGTCATTCTAAATCTGGACTTTTTACCATTTTCATGACAGTCCAGGCAATCTATCTGGGGTTTTTTGGCTGGTCCCAAAACAAATTGCCACAGAATTTTTTTCATTGGTATACATTTCTAATAGGTCCACAGAACAACATACTAAAAGTCTATCAAAATCTATTTGGTGGAGATATGACTTTTGCTAAAACAAAGATACACCATCATGCTTCATATAAGAAGGTAGAAAATATTGGTTTGTCTCTGAATAAGGACAGTTTATCATCCAGAAATCCAATCAATACATGATGATCTAGGATACATTATTCTATGGTGGTGAAAACATTTGCATTCCCAATGAATTTGCTCATAAAAGTAGATAGCAAAACGATAGTTCAGCACCAGGGTATATAATCATACATGGTAATATCCTGCCAGTTGGCATTATTTCCATTAGCATTGTTATCCGAAAGGGAACTGACAAGCTGTGATATATTTTCTTTCAACCTATGACAATCACAGACAATAGTTCCATCAACTTACAAAGATATAACTCTATTATCACAAGCACGTAGCAAGCGTCAGGTCCGACATTCAATAGTGTTTGTACCTTGTTGGAAAAAAATGCAGCCTTGCCAATCATTAGGGAGAGAAATTAGATTGAACGTCGCGTTTAGCAATAGTTCAGATATATAACGACAATCTGTCAAACATTTATGATCCATCACAATTGTTTGTAACACAAATGTTATTGATAAAAGAAGAATAATTATGCAGATCCTAATATATCATTTAATTATCAAACAAATAATACTTTGAATTATAGGCAAAGTTGACGGCATAACTTATCAAGTTTCATTTTACATTCTGGTTCATGGTAACATTATTAGGGGAAGTGACTTCTCATACATATAGTTGATGTCTTTTATTGTTATTCCTCATGAACACTGCCATAAGTTGAGGAATATTTCACAGCGCTATCAATCCCAATACCAGTCTTCGCCAATGTTATTTTCAAAGGTCACAGCTCAGTCGTTGGCATTCTCCACACACACTTGAACAATCCAGGCCATGATCCTTACAGGCGCATCTGCTTCAGCTCCAATCCTTCTTGCAGTTCCACCTGATAACCTCAAGTAACCCATGAAGCTGGTGGCAGATCAGTTTTCGCAGGGAGAAACCGATTGAATTGTCCACTCCCATTTTTGTGGCTGCAATGGATGGTCTTCCCCTCAAGTCAATTCCTTCGTCTGGGTTACTACTGTATAAACGTATAAGCGTTTTCTATGCTGCTGCAATAAATGACCTTCGTTGGGACTCCCATGTCCTGGATGAACACTTCAGCTTGTTGGCGAAATAGCTCAGTGACAGTTGTCTTCTTCAAGGCAGCACCTTTGTCAATGCCATATGGTCGGAATACTGTGTCACAGCCCAGAATGGCATGCACAAGCAACATATTTGTACAGACTTGCATTCCCAGCATGATGATGTCTTGCCGGCATCATTGAAAACTGTTGACCGCTTCTCTCTTGCAGGAAACAAGCCTATGTTTATGTATACTTTTGTCTTTTTGAATTTGGTGCTAATACTGTTATATGGAAATGGAATAGGTCTTTGGATTATGGACGCGGATATTCTCTAATGGACGACGGCTGGATTATGAATGACGGACTAGACGCTTGTAATTCTTGACATTCCAAACTCTCCGGCCTCGCTAGTGACATGGTCATTTAGTCAAAGAAAGACGAATTCCTAGCAAACAATGTCAACAAGTAGCAGTTTATTACTCTTATGAGTGACCAGTTGGAAACGGCGGGATGTTTCATATGCAGATGTTTTTATGTAAAAGCTGCCGTTTAATCTACTGAAAGCATCAAGACTTTGGTTGGTTATGATATTGACCTGTTAGTTCTGACAATGACATCTACTTTCAATCAAGAGAGAATGTAAAGAAACGGATAGTTTGGAATGTCAAAAAGACAAAGGCTGTGCTGGGAATGTAAGTCTGTACAAATATGTTGCTTGTGCATGCCATTCTGGGCTGTGACACAGTATTCCGACCATATGGCATTGGCAAATGTGCGGCCGTAAAGAAAACAACGCTCAATGAGCTATTTCGCCAACAAGCTGAAGTGTTTAACCAGGCCATTGGGAGTCCCGATTGAGGTTATATATTGCAGGTGCCTGTGTGTTTATACAATGGTAACCCTGACGAGGCGACTGACTGCATGAGATACAAGCGTTTCTGTGACAAAGACGAACCATATATGTGCAGGTACAATTACAACACATATAAGGGAAGTGGGAAGAGGTGCCGACATACTGGCATTCAAAACCTTCCACCAACATCATCATCAGCTAAGTATTAAGGTTCGCTTGTTTAAAGTGGAAAGGGGAAGACCATTTATTGCAGCCACAAGAATGAGGGTGGACGGCTTCTCTCTGTGAAAACTGAACTGCCACCAGTTCCACTGGCACTCTTTGAGGTTATCAGATGCAACTGCAAGAAAGATTGCAGCTGAAGAAGATGCATCTGTAGGAGCATGGCCTATATTGTTGAAAATGTCAAATGAAACATGATAAATGGCATGGTAAACGTCATGGTAGAACATCAAGTTTGCCTATAATCTAGATTATTATTTGTTTGATAATTAGATGATAGGATCTGCATATTTATTCTTCTTTCGTCAAACATATCTGACACACAATTGCGATAGATCATTAATGATATGCTGAGCTGTATTTTTCAACAAGGCACATGTTGTGATAATAGAGAGATATCTCCATGAGTGGGTTTGTGGAAATATTGTCTGTGACAGTTATCGGTTGAAGGAAAATATATCACAGCTTGTCATTTCATTTATTTTGGGAGAGAATTCCTCTTTCAGGTGATTATGCTAATGGCAAAAATGTTAACTGACTGAATATTAACATGTATAATTCATATAGCCTGATGCTGAACTATCAGTTTGCTATCTACGCTTATGAGCAAATCCACCGGGAAGACACATGTTTTCACCATCATGGCATACTGTATCCTGAGTCATGTATTAATTGGATTTCTGGATGATAAAGTGTCCTTATTCACGGAAAAAACAATATTCTACCTTGCTTATATGAGGCATAATGGCCTATTATGTTTTATAAAATGGCGTATCTTTGTTTTCAAAAAAAGTCCTATCTCCACCAAATAGATTTTGGTAGAATTTTAGTATGTTGTTCTGGGAACCTATTAGAAATACATACCAGTGAAAAAAAAATTGTTTTGGGTCCAGCTAAAAAAACCCAGATAGATTGCCTAGACTGTCATGAAAATGGTAAAAAGTTCAGATTTAGAATGACCCCATACATCCGCCATTTGAATTTCTCCATAAATATTTTCGTGCAAGGGTATTATTTTAGGCTGAGTATAACCTTGATATGATAACGAATGGAATGAGTGTAAGTAATGACCCATTTCTTTCACGCTTAGTACCAAGTACAAGGTTTTCTTATAGGAGCAAGAGACAGGTAACCACTGAAATTTCGCGAAAAATACCTCAAATTTCAACTTGAAATTTAATATATTTTCCATGCATATCTGTTTGTAGACTTTCAGTGTGTTATTCTAGAGACCTTTCGGAAATGCACTGCAGCAAAAACAATTCTGTTGCAATTTGTGGTGGGTCAAACCTCAATTTGACTGGACTAGTGGTAGCAATTTATATCTGTATACTTGAATGAAGTTTCTCTTTACCAAAGTTATCACCAAAAATACAAACAGGCGACACGGCTCGAAATCAACAGAAGATAGTTTACAAACGGATATTGTCCAATGATATCAGGAATATATCATGATCTTTCTAACGTTCAATCCTTATATAATTTGTTATTCCCAATAAAAAAGAAACTGATCAGAACATGTTTTCTTTTCACTTAGATTGAGCGCCATTAGGTTTGTTAGGATAAATTTTACTGAATTTGCAGTCCTGATCCATTATTTTGTCTCCGGATGAAGTACAAAATAGCGTCGTCAAATAATTAGTTATCCATGTCCAGCAAGATGGATAGGGAAACAACAGCAAATGCTCAGTAATACATGTAATAACTTGTTTTTTCGTGAAAATTTAATCGACTGAAAAATTACACATCAAAAAGGCTTTCGCACCGAGCAATCACGACTCAATAATTTGTTACTATTCTCTCGAGAAGAACATTTCCTCGCACCTTTCGAAAATTAAAACTCGAGCAATATTTGGAAACGCTCCTTTGCGAATGCCGGACTTGAAGAAGTAGGTTTACTAAAACTTATGATGAGCAAACTTTACGTACCAAGGAGAAAGTGTAATCCAGTATAAAGGGACCCAACCCAGGCGACTTCAGTGGTGCTACCATCAAACGACTCCAGCATGTACATGTAAATCAGTCCTACAGACGCGATGGATCCACCGAGGAGAACCTACACGAGAAAGGTCAAATCAGGAAAAGGTTTAGAGTTAGACATTGTAAATATACTGATATCGCCTCATATCAAAACTGAGAGTACATTTCCCTGGAAAATATTTCAACAGCGACCGAAATGAAAACAAGCAGCCAGAGGATGCTAGGTCCCCCGCCGAAATGGCAGCAATATTTTTTAGCATTGTTGGTCTTAGGGGATATACATGAGGGAGGCAACTGCTGCTTCATAAGCGTTGGATGTGGATGGGTCTTTCTGCCTTCCCAAGTTTTAAGATCAACTCAGAACGATTGACTGAAAGTTGATTGCTTCTGTGATATAGTTTCCATGCAGTGAAGCACCGAGAAGCATCCCCAAGTGACATCTCAAGGCATTATCTGCAAACCAAATTTGACGAGAAGCTGAAGGCATCCTCAACCTACTGCCCGGAAACCAAATTTTAAATTGCCACCAGTTGTCGCCACCTGTAGGTGCAAGTGAGCGAAATGCAATCCCAAGCATCATCTCATGGCATGGTAGCCTACATGTATTAGCCTATAGTATCTTCTACAGGGGGCTAATGATCGGCTGATGCAGCAACAACAACATTTTCCCAGTTAGACGGCAGATTTTGAAATCAAAAACGAGGCCGCGCTATGTCATCAGTCAACTGAGACAGTCACATGGTCATGTATGAAGATTGGGGTGGGTCTTATCTAATAGTGATCCAATGAAAATGCTCGTATTAGTTTAAAATGGCGGGGTCGAATGACCAATCACTGAACGGGAGACAGCTGGAACAGTACGTTGACACTGTCTGTTAATACAGGGGCGTCGGAAGCAAATTCAAAGTGGTACGGCCACTATCATTGCACTTTAGGTGAGGATCCAGGGGCCGCCCAGGCCCCAGATGCTCCTGGGGTCTAGATCGCCGAAGAAGCGTTCTGAGCGATTTCTGGCGTCAATCAAAATCACTCTGCATTGGAGTGTATTTTTAGTTCTTTCCTAACCCTTTTACCATTGAAAATGCAATCGATGGTGGTTTTCTGCGATGCTGAATTACAAAACATTGTGTATAGTATAGTACTGTATCCTAGGCACATCGTGTAGAAGTAACCGAGATGATGCGTCGATAATGTATACCAAATTTTACATTGAGCATTTGAACAGTGTCAGAGATAGAGATCATTAATGATTTTACATAAATTAAAGATGGTTGCCCATCCTTCCCGTCACTCAGAGGAACTAATGTGGTTATTCATTAATGCAAGTCTCTTCATACATCGATGCTGTAAATCAAGTTTCGTATAGAACATTTGAATGGTATCAGAGATAAACATCATTAAAGATTCTGAATAAATTAAAGATGGCCGCCAAGATTTCCGCCCAATCAGAGAAACCAGATCTGTCATTCATCGTAAGTCTCTTGATGCATCAATGATGTATACCAAATTTTCCACTGAGCACTCCAACGGAATCAGAGATAGATCATTAATGATTTTGCCTAAATTAAAGATGGCCACCAAAGGTTTTCAGTCAATCAGGTCCCGATTCAAAGTATCTGGATGTATTGATGATATATACCTACCTTCATATAAAACAATTGAATGGTAACCGAGATATGTATGCTATCATTATCGATTTCGCATACATTAAAGATGGCATCCAGGGTTCCCAGCTAATCAGAAAAGCCTGTTTGGTAATTCGTTGAAAGTTGCTTGATGTATCGATGATGTATATCAAATTTCGTATTGAACAGTTGAATGGTTTCCGAGATATGGATCATTATCCATTTTGCATGAAATTAAAGATGGCTGCTAAGGTCCCAATCAGGTCCCAATTCTATAGGCTTCTGGTCCTAGACTAGGCAAATAAGCATACCAAATTTGGAATTCATCAGCGAAACAGTTTTCCGGCTATCTCGCTCACGAACGGACGTACGGACAGACGGACGAACAAGGCCAAAAATGGCCGAGGGGTAAAAACATGGTTCTGTGCCTGATAAATTGTAAGCCTTTTGGGGTTGCAACTCATTCATAGAAAGCTCCCTGTACATGAACAACTGCACTGACAACTGCATGCCATCATCTGTCAGTCTGAAGACCAACAAGGTTGAATTCAGTTCAATTCAGGAAATTGATCATATGCACAGTGTGCACCCAAACATTAGGAACACAGTTGTAATTAATATAGTAATATACGTGTGTAGACGAATGATTCGTGCAGAAGCTTCAGGGTAAATCCTATGATGTGCAATACAATTATTTGTTAGCAAAATAGAAGGAAATGTTGTCCTTCGTTTAAGATGACATGAAATTCAAAAATCAGGGATTCAGTACTGCGGGGAACTTCTGAAATAAAATATGGTTCATGCAAAAGCTTCAGGGTAAATCATATGATGTGGAATAGAATGATTTCATATAGCAAAATTGAAGGCCCATTTTGACTGGAACGGACAAGAAGAAGAGAAACTCAGTGGTGCCACCTTCAGGCAGATGTTGCTGAAATGCAATACGGACTGGCGTCCTGTTGCAAGGAATGCGTATTCCGAATTTCGGAATAACCCAACACAGCATTAGGAAGTTATCGCTTCGAACAGATGTACACGAAAAAAAAATCTATTTTGACCCAGTGGCGCCACCTTCAGGCCGATGTTGCTGAAATGCAATACGGACTGGCCTCTTGTCGCAAGGAATGCGAATGCTGAATTTCGGAAGAATCCAAGAGAGCGTTAGGAAGTTATCGCTTCGAACAGACATGCACGGACGTACACGAACATCCACGGACTCAAAGAAGCAAGAACCAGTGGCACTACCTTCAGGCAGATGTTGCTGAAATGTAATACGGACTGGCGTCTTGTCACAAGGAATGCGTATTCTAATTTTGGAAGAATCCAACAAAACTTTAGGAAGTTATCGCTTCGAACAGACATGCACAGACGTACACGGACATCCACGGATGCAAGGAAGCAAGAACTAGTGGCGCCACCTTCAGGCAGATGTTGCTGAAATGCAATACGGACTGGCCTCTTGTCGCAAGGAATGCGAATGCTGAATTTCGGAAGAATCCAACAAAGCGTTAGAAAGTTATCGCTTCGAACAGACATGCACGGACGTACACGAACATCCACGGACACAAAGAAGTAAGAACCAGTGGCGCCACCTTCAGGCAGATGTTGCTGAGATGTAATACAGACTGGCATCTTGTCGCAAGGTATGCATATTCCGAATTTCGGAAGAATCCAACAAAGCATTAGGAAGTTATCACTTCGAACAGACGTACACGGACATTCACGGATACGAAGAAGCAAGAACTAGTGGCGCCACCTTCAAGCAGATGTTGCTGAAATGCTATACGGACTGGTGTCTTGTCGCAAGGAATGCGTATGCCAAATTTCGGAAGAATCCAACTAAGCGTTAGAAAGTTATCGCTTCGAACAGACACGCACGGACGTACACGGACATCCACATACGCAAAGACGCAAGAACTAGCGGCGCCACCTTCAGGGAGATGTTGCTGAAATGCAGTACGGACTGGCGTCTTGCCGCAAGGAATGCATATTCCGAATTTCGGAAGAATCCAACAAAGCGTTAGGAAGTTACCGCTTCGAACAGACATGGACGGACACACGGGCATCCACGGACACAAAGAAGCAAGAACCATTTTAAAGTCCCCGGCCGCGTTGCGGCGGGGGACAATTAATAAAGAAATTGATTCATTACTTTGCCTTCATAATCTGATGTACATACAGTCAGCACAGCATCAATTAATGTCAGGAAATACCCCTTCTGCAAAGCTTAAATGTTGCAGAAGGGGACTTTGGGCATAGTGTAGTATTATATTTCATAATATCGTACCCCCTCCCTCCTACACCTGTACTTTCGTTTCACATTTGACGCAATACGGCTGAGTTGCTATGCTTTGATGTTTATTCATGAAATACGTGTCATATTATGCTGCGAGAACGTTAACACTGCGCTTTTTTACGCAGAATACGGATTTGATATTTTTGGAACATCATGATGTCTTACTGGCATTATTGAAAACTGTTGACTGCTTCTGTCTTGCAGGAAACTAGCCTTTTTATGTTTTCTAACATTTATGCTTCGAAGTTCGTGCTAATGTTGTTTTATGAATTAAGTCTTTGGATTATGGACGCGGAAATTCCAAAATGGACAGTAACTAAGCTGTGCAGAACAGCTGGTATCAGTCCTATTCTCAGTTTTTAACCCTCAGCCTATTAGGCTGCGGGGTCATGTCATCGGCATGTACTTCCGGTCGTCCGGTCGCCAGTCGTCAACAATTTTTGTGACCGGTTTAGAAGCCAAACCGTGGCTTCTACAGACTTCAAATTTGATATACAGGATCATTGGGTGGTCCACCACAAGCCTATCAAATTTGGGTACTTTGTGATGAATTTTGCGGTTTCCATGGCAACGTCACTGAAAATTTCCATATGACGATGTGAACGCGATAAAAGCCTAAACGTTGGCGATAGAGATTTCATATTTGTTATGTACTATTGTTGGGTAGTCAACCACAAGCCTATCAAATTTTGATACATTGTGATGATTTTTGTGATTTCCATGGCATCGTCACGAAAAATGTCTGTTTGACGATGTGAGCATGATACAAGCCAAACCGTTCCAGCTAGAGACTTCAAATTTGGTGTACAAGATTGTTGGGTGCTCAGCCACAAGCCCATTGGATGTTTTGTGTCATTTACCAGCATTTAATGTGCCCAGGAAATTACTACGCCTATGAGGCTATGCTTTAATATATGTTTGAGGGCATAACCTAAACCCTGTTTCACTGATGTTTACATGTACTATGACAACACTGTCAATGTTATCTGCCCCAGCCATATCATATTGCGCAGCTACATGTATTATGCAACTAAGTATTTCTGTCAATAGGCATATTTTCTCTACGACTGATATCCAAAGTGTATGAGTTTCCATCTGAAGCATACTATCATAAAGGCTATTTGCTTGTATGTGTGATCTACATGTACAACACTCTCTGCTAACCCTGGATACATGTCTAAGGTAAAATACATGCACATGTATCCACATCCTCGGAATCTGCTTGATCACAGATGGAAAGAGACATACAATCAACAGGTACACAGGGATTCATACAGTTTTGCTATCAAAAATCTATATTACTAGGCTCCCAATGAGAATCGGAAGACTTATTATTCTTCAGATTATTATTAGGGTTCAAAGCAAGAATGGCTTGAAGCCTTTTTTTTGTTCAGAATATTTTTGTTCTTCCGCCATATTTTTCGCACGCAATATGTCAAATTAGTTATTATAGTCCCCCAATGCATCCAACATCCCACACTGGATTTATCACATTTTAATCTTTTACAAGCCACTGCTAAAGCATCTTCTGCATTCAACCAAATGTCCCAGGCTTTTACATATGCGTTTTCCATTCATTGTGTACCAATATACACTAACTAAAACTGCGAGGTTGTTGCAACTTTTAGGTGCTGCCTCATGTTTTATATTATGTGATATATGTGATAATGATATCGACTTAATTATCAACGTCATAGCATGGACGTTTGACGCTAAGAGCAAAGTATAGCTTGAGAGATAATTATTGGCAATTTTACTGCATTTTAGCATTCAATACAAGACCTTTCTCTTGGTGAAAGAAACAAATATAAAACTTATATACTAGATGCACCTGCCATAGGATATGTATAAGTGAAATAGTGTAGTTGAATTTTTTATTGAAAAATGTTGACCGATTCTTTCTTGTAGGAAACCCTCTTGTGTTTGTATTGCTTTTATTTCATACACATTTGGAATTGGTGCTCTCATACGAAATAGGTCCTTCGATTATTGACGCGAAAATTCTTTTATGGGCGACGGCTAAATATTGAATGTCGGATCTGAAAATGCATGTACTGACCTGTACCTGGGGTTTTTTCATCTGGGACTTGTGCGCAGGTGTTGTCAGATGTTCTGCGCAGGTATGACGTCATGTGTGACGTCACTTCCGGTCACCTGACCTTAGGGGGATGTATTTCTCCGCGGTGATGCGGTCTGGCGGTGATGCGGTCTGCTTCCGCTGACAGAAAGTAGTCCCAAATACGTGGGTTTTCGTGAGAATGTTCGGCAATCTTCAGGGGCGAGAGGGGCCCCTAGTGGACCGATTGGGTCGAGTGAGGTGTCAAAGTGAAGCGCTTCTCCAGGGCGATCAGGTCATGGGTGGGGGCATGTAAAATTAGGATTTGTCCCGAAAATATAAAATGCGGAACACGGACTTTACCCCTAAAATAGGGGAAAAGTCCTATCAACCCTATCCAAAAGGGCTAATATCGGTCCCCGGGCTTATCGGGGCCTGCTGAGAGAGGTAGGGCGGGAGAGTGGGTGTATGTAAAATGAGGATTTGTCCCGAAAATATAAAAAGCGGAACACGGATTTTACCCCTAAAATAGGGGAAAACTCCTATCAACCCTATCCAAAGGGCTAATATCGATCCCCAGGGCTTATCGCAGCCTGCTGAGAGAGGTAGGGTGGGGGAGTGGGTGTATGTAAAATTAGGATTTGTCCCCGAAAATTAAAAAAAGTCGAACACTGACTACACCCCTAAAATAGGGGAAACTCCTATCATCCCTATCCAAAAGGGCGAATATCGATCCACCGGGCTTATCGAAGCCTGCTAATAGAGGCAGGGTGGGTGCAGGTAAATTGAGGATTTGTCCCCCGAAAATATAAAAAGCGGAACACGGACTTTACCCCTACAATAGGGGAAAACTCCTATCAACCATGTCTAATGGGGGCTAATATCGGTCTCCGTGCTTATCGGGGCCTGCCTATCAAGTCATGGGTGGGTGCATGTAAAATTAGGGTACTCATCTTACATCCGGGTTTTTTCCATGTAGGTTTCTGCGCAGGTCACGTGGTTTGGTGGGTCTGTGCAAGTGTGTGACTTCAATTCCGGTTTTCAGAATGACCAAAAACTACCTTCGAACACAGAAGAGTTCAAATTTTTCCTTAGATCTTAGACGTATGGAATGCATGTACTAGAACATCTGTGACCTGTTCAACATCCGGGTTTCCCAGTGCGTCGTCCCTCCGTCTTTACATCCGGAACCTCTTCAACATCCGGGGTTTCAACATCCGGGATTTTCCATCCGGGTTTTCCCCGGCCCAGCCCGGCCGCACGCAAGAACACCAGACCTTGGACTCCGGGGTCAAGACATTTGCAAGTGTATGTGCTTTGATGGAGGGGATAATAAAAGGATTGCCTGTAATCTTTGATGTTGTTGTTGTTGTTGCTCTCTTTTTGGACTAACCAATCAGAATACTACTTATCATGGGCTACATTCATAGAGCTACGTATAGGTACGCATGTGCGACATGGTCTATAAAACACGGCCCTCTGCGCCCCACACCCTCATTCCTACTGTTGCAGGGCCATGACGGAGACCCATCCCTATGCGACTCGCATTTTACAGCATGCGACCGTGGTTAATTCACTCACGGGTTATCGAGCCGTGGTTCGGTCCATGTTTGCAGATGGCGACGACAACGAGGGGCGACGCCAGATCCTGAAAGAGTTCACAGAAGCGGTTCTCGACAGAGTGCACTCGATGGACAGGTGTGCTATCACTCACCACTACTGGACTATGACAGTCATCCTTGATGCCCGGACTATGGACCACGAGCGCTCACGCCGGAACCATCGACGGCTCGTTGGCATAGTAATGGTCTTTGCACACCCTGACGCTGTGGCAATGACAACGGCAGCGAAAGAAGAAGAAAGGCTCTTCAGAGCCTCCACACATGCGCTTATGTGCAACCGATATATACGAGGGTCAGTCACAGTGTGCGTCATTCACCGTTCGTCATTGGTTCAACCATGTCACCGAGGGGACCTGGCCATAAATACGAGAGCCAGTCAGAGTGTGTGTCAATCACCGTTCGTCATTGGGTCAACCATGTCACCAGTCCTACGAGCCATCCTTCCCCTTACATCCCGGGTGGGTTTACACGTCTATGAGGATAAAGTCACCATCGTCGTGGGTGGTATAGATACCAGTGGCAAGCGGATTTGGTCGATATGAGCGCCTTTGTCAAACACAACGATGGGAATCGGTATATCTTGACGTGCATCGATATCCTGTCAAAGTATGCATGGGTGGTAGGGGAGACCGGGGCACGTTGCATCACTTTTTACTAAAACTGTCTTATGTCAGTTAGTAGTGGGTTTACAGGATTCACTTTAAGACGTAGCATACCTACATTATTAGGCTACATATAGGTTCCATAATTATGGATGTAGCTACAACAGTTTCAGATGGACTCTCTGTTATACACAACCATGTCAGGCCGTTGCAACGTGCCCCATAGCGGGGTAAGTTGAATCACATGTCGGGGTAAGTTGCATCACGAAATGCAAATATTATTCAAGTGGAAATGCGGAATGTTAACATTAATTAAACAACAGGCGCAAAAGATGTATCACCAATCCAACTAAACATCAGCATATGGATATATTATATTCTTCTTGGCGTTTTGAGAAAGTAATACATACTCAGAGCAATTCCCACTGTTTTAATAAATTGTAGAAAAAACGTTAAAATCAGTTTATTTCCATAGCAAGTAAAATTAGAATCATGAAAAGGTTTAAGTGCGGCAATCTGGTGAAACTCTGATGTTCTGCTTCAAAATAAAAAGTTGGAAATATGACATAGTTGTTTTATGCTGTTGCAACTTACCCCTCCTCGCGTGTTGCAACTTGCCCCAAGGGGACACAGAAGAAAGATCGGCCATCTTGTTAAAACTAGAGGGACGTTGGTAAATTCTGCTAAGTGGACTATCTACTCCAGTCTTATATACATCCAACTGCCTATCTCGAGAAATTATTCTGTTATCATGCTACCAGCTGTTTCACAAAGAACTTAAAATGCAAAAATTACTTACGGTGGTCAAAAACACGTTTGTCGAAGGAAAAAATCCCTAAACTCGTGTTGCAGACAACTTTATTGCCGGGCTCCTTCCTCGCCAACAAAACAACCACTAGGTGGCGCTCAAAGAACCAAAATGTATTTGTGGCTCGCTAAAAAGACCCCGTTGCAACTTACCCCTGTTGCAACTTGCCCCGGTCTCCCCTACCCATCCGGACGAAAACGGGGGCGAATCTCCAAGCGGCGTTCAAGGACATCTTCAAGACCGGGCGCAAACCCTTGTATTTGCAAACCGACGGAGGCACGAAATTCCTCAACAGACCGTTCCAAAAGTTTCTGAAAGCCCAGAAGGTCTTCTTCTTTCACACCTACAACGAGACCGAAGCTTCCGTTATGGAAAGGTTCAACAGGACATTCAAAAGCCGCATGTATAAATATTTCACCTATAAGAACACAAGGCGGTACATCGATGTTCTCCCGAAACTTGTGAGTGGTTACAATCGTGCCTATCACCGGAGTATACAGAGACCATGACCCAACGCAATGAAGCCCAAGTCCGGCGTGTCTTGTACCCCAGGCAATCGCAACGAATCATCCCAGAATAAAGATGACGACGGATACAATTTTGTAGAAATCCATTCTGACTATATTTACTACAAGTTTTCAGAGAAAAACTTTCTCCATCCTCAGGTAGAGAAAGGCAACGAACGCCGAAGGAGGTGTTCAAGGTCGGGGATCCTGTACGGATCAATAAAGTCAAGGGCAAGTTCGAGAAACCAACCGGAGTGATGAGCACTTCCTGATTAAACAGCGCCTGCCCCGACAGCAGCGAATGTATGAACTGGAAGATCTTCAAGGGGAACCGTTGCTAGGGAAGTTTTACGAGACGGAATTACAGCAAGAAACACAGCAAGACTACTACACGGTAGAGCAGATTTTGAAAACGGAACGTCGACGTGGCAAACTGTTTCATTTCGTCAAATGGCAAGGCTGGCCCAGTTCCTTCAATTCCTGGGTCGCGGCCAACCAGGTGAAACGACTATAAATTACAACACATATAAGGGAAGTGGGAAGAGGTGCCGACATACCGACAGAGCCACATGACTTCACTGTATAGTCCTCCGGTTAACCTATTCTAAAGCACATACCAAGAATCTAACGATTCGTGATATGTGTTGTATCTCAGGTACGCTTTTATTGTGCCTGTTTATGTGGCCACTTGGATAATATGACCACACGGCCCCTAGCACCGGCATAAGCGGTATTAGATACAAATCTTGAGAGCTATGAGGAAAATCTGACAACTCGTATATTGGTAATTGGTGAGCTGTTTCGCTGACAACTCGTACACTGGGGATTGGTGAGCTGTATCGTCGTCAGATGAAAATGACGGCATTTAACACAAAAGACTAGTCTGTAAGGCCCGATGTCGACCCAGCATCAACTTCCCACAAATGTCAACATATTCAAAGCCCAAAAGATCTGTACAGGGGGCGGGCCTCGGGGACGAAACGTCCACCAGCAGAATCTCGCCATATACAGGTACAATTACAACACATATAAGGGAAGTGGGAAGAGGTACCAACATACTGATAGAGCCACATGACCTCACGGTATAGTCCTAGTCACCAGTAGAATCTCGCCATATACAGGTCAGACACCACCGCCATCATCCTTCATTCTACGTTCGACCATGAACACGGTGCTATGGACAAACAGCAGCTGCCTCTGAACACAGCGTCTCTCAAAACGCGCAAAGCGCAAGTGGGCTGTGTAGTATCATTGCTAACCCTGCTAGGTGTGTTGTACGGAGGTGTGTTTTACGACGTAGCCTATCTCAGCACTCTACTTAACCGACCTACAACAACACCAGCCGTGAGTGGAAGTCAAACCAGTCTACCGACCTTCTCTACACCAGTCAGCCCCGTGATCGAAACGAGCCCAATCATCACCACCACCACACCACGTGTACAAGCCACATCGAGCTCTACACCGAGTATACAGTTCACATCAACACCTACACCAAGTACACCCACTGCGTCTGAAAACCCTCCGGATTTAATCACTCACAGTCAACGCCCATCGACAACGGCGACCGACGGTGTTGTACTCACCACCACCCAAGTTCACCAGTACCAAATTTACAAGAGCGGGTTACCACGACAGCGGATACACCTCCAACCATGGACCCTCGGTGGCAACATCCCTTCACTTGCGTCATCGCAGGACCGATGGACTCCGGCAAGACGCACTTCGTCAGGAAACTCCTTCAACACGCCGACAGCATGATTATCCCACCCATTACCCGTCACCCAACTCTTTACCAAAGGCAGCCATCATCGACGGCTCAGCATCATCTACATTGTGTAGAATCTATTCAGTAGAAAGAAAGAACATCGGAACATCAGCTTAAATGCCCATTACCTGGTGGCCTTCAAAAACCCGTGAGATACCACTTAACCACTGTACCTAGCGAGACAGATGTACCCCGGTCACACGCCGTTTGCGTTGGGAGCCTATAAAGATGCGAAAACCCCTCAGCACGGGTATATGCTCTTCGACCTGAAGCAACCCAACCACGACCACCATCGACTACGGACCGGTATCTTTCCCGGAGACACCCACCACGTGTACATGCAAAAATAATGTAAACACGCCCACAGTGGCTCCCCCACAGTGGCTCCCCCAGCTGGGGTGTGTGTTTGATGCTGGGATAATAAAAACAATTAATACAACATCATGGTTG
The DNA here is from genome assembly GCA_036873755.1 of Hanleya hanleyi. Classification (NCBI taxonomy): domain Eukaryota; kingdom Metazoa; phylum Mollusca; class Polyplacophora; order Lepidopleurida; family Hanleyidae; genus Hanleya; species Hanleya hanleyi. Next base: position 19,661 of record JAVTVY010015547.1, read on the forward strand.
ACTTTGTCTCTGAAGTGAAAGAATATTCAGGAGATAGCCCGCAAAATGATAAAAAGGGCAGGATTGTGGGTTCTAGCATTAGTTGTACATGATGTCTGCGCGAGTACGGAAGCACGCCCCGACGCTCCGTGTATTGAAGACGGCCCCACCCGAGTTGGTCCGAACCATTGTACGCGGTGCAGACCCTGACCTTGTACGCGGTCTTTGCGAGATCGGATACAACCTGTTAAAAGGCAACGTACCACTGACTCGGGCTCAGAAGACCAAGTTGGCTAAGCATAAGACAGGTCTGCGAACCTTAGTCAAGAATCCAGTCTCTCAAACACAAAAGGAAAAGGTGTTACAGAAAGGCGGCCTTCTCGGGGCCATCTTAGTACCGTTGGTCGCTTCCGTGTTGGGTCCAGTATTGGGTGGACTCTTTGGCCAACAATGAACCACACGAAAGAAATGGTCCTCATCGAACCACGGCTCCTTCAAAACCTCCAATCGCTGTATCCCATCCCACCTACGGTGAAGACGATAAACACCCTCGATGAAGAGATGCAACATATCTTACAAAGACCGGGGTTAAGCGACAGTGAGAAAGTACAACACAATGAAACCAATGGACCAATACAAAGCCCTCCCTACCCCAGCACCACCACCACCACGCGACACACCACCGACATCAGCATCGCTCCAACAGCCGCCATTATCAGGGGTTTCACCCACAGCTCCACAGTGGGTCGAAGACGAAGTCTTGAAGAGTGCACCTGCATCGTTCAAGAAACAATCTGACCTGGTATTACAACGGGTGAAACAGAATCCTAACATGACTTGGAATGATAAAGGCGAACTACTTGTACAGAATCAGGTGGTCCCCGGTACCCACACGATGGATTTAGTGAATGACCTGATGCGTCAACGCAGGTCGCACAGGGATCCTCGAGGATGGGAGTTCTTTGTTCAAGGCTTGAAAGACATGCATGTATCACAGTAATTGGTTGGGAACCCCCAGCGCTGGGCCTGGATGCAGCCGACCCAGCAATCGCCGGTGCACGCACAACGACAGACGCGACTCTCACATACTTGGGAAGCCGAGTCGCAACGTCGTGCACCTTCTTTTCACTCATCTAAGAAACCACCCTTGATCAAGACACCCCAGATCTCCAGAGCCGGGACATGTAGCAAGTAACCGCGACGAACACGACGCCGGGTACAACCGCCCAAGGCCTGGAACACCTATTAAAACCAACAGCAGCAGAAGAAAAGCTCACCCTCATGTTTTACCTCACCCTACCCAGTAACAGTTCGCTCTATGTGTTTTCTGACAACACCTTGGCCAAGGACGTCACCCAGTTACCGCAATGGTTGCATATACCTGGACCCTGGGAATGTGGACATCCAATACCCTTACTCGTGGTGCAACATGCGAGCTAATACAGTGTGGTACGAGGTGACCTACGAAGGAAAAGACACCCGACTCCCCCACTCCCCCGAAGGCCAATAGGATACCCTCAAGGAGTGTTGCAAGACTGTTGCATTATAAGGCTCTACGGGAGGTCACGAATACTTCAAAACCCATAAAAACCTTTCCCTTCAAGACTCACGTGGACTTGGATTACAACGCACACAACGACAAGGCACAGATCCGCCTCACCGCCAACGTGAGTGTCGTACTGAGTCCTATCCTACAGCAAATGCTGTGTCTCGCTCACCCGACCAACACGGGTCCATCCGAGGACCATGGCCAGATCCCTATGGATATGAAGTCGGGTATGTACGGACTCTACGTCGGACGTGGTCGACAACCACATCAAGGGCGATGTCAACACACCTCTGTTACGGGTGGTCCCCATTAAAAAGAAGTGTGGAGATGAAGCCACCCACAGTTTCAACCATATGCTCTACCTACCCGTACGACAAACCGACGTAAACACTATCACGGTGGATATAAGAGATGACACAGGACGACCGGTGGCATTCGAACGAGGGAAAATGGTGCTGACACTTCATTTCCGACAAGCACGTTCTCCCCACTTTGTACCTTACGAGTGCGATGCACGCAGCTATATATACAGCTATATAATAACACCGCGACTGTACAACATTTGCATTCCAGTTGAGTAAAACAGTGCCATAGTGACGTCTCATTGAACGTAATTGTTTCTCTAATTTCGTAATACATTGCAGGCAAGGGTTTCTCTACATAGCCCGTGCCACTATATATATACATACTGCACATGCACACTATTATAGTGAACTAGCTAATTAATGTCGATACACAGGGCCTTCATAGCGATAGGTAAAACGACAGGTTATATACATGGTACACACCATCGAGGCGGATAGGTGGGCCACTTACACAGACTTTATAGGAGTGGATCAATGTCTCGAGAGATCATATATCAGTGAACGCAAAGAACTACGTTAGCGAGTGATATCTCGCCAGATAAAATAGGGTTAATTCGTTTATATCTCCAACGGGATCTGAAAAATGTTTGCTTAACCTAGAACAGTCACATAGAATGAGCAATCTGAAATGCGAAAGTATAAATAACCCAATGGCCCAGTTGCATCAGTTGCATTTTGAAATAGCGTGGAGCTTGCTAAAAAATTAAATTTAACCTTTAGATTATCTTCAGATTATTATTCAGTCTTCAATAAGTTTGAAATAGGTATTTTAAGTGTTTAATCTACATATTTTTGTAAGTTGATCACATAAGCAATATAGCAAAAAAGGTTTTTTCTATATTTGTTTGGTAATGTTTTCATAACCCATCAAATGTTATTATACAGTTCCTAAGATTGGAAAAAGTAATATAAAAACTTTATTTAAAGTCGATTTGTAAAACAATACAACATTAGCTCTCGCAAGAGCTATTATCACCGACTCACAAAAAACAGACCTGATTTCACTAACAATTCTTTAGATGTAGCGTTTTATACACATGACGAGGGCCTCTTTGTTGTATCTTCTCCAAATTTGCTCCAAATTTGTTCCATTTCATTGTTTGCAATTGAACCAAAGTACAGAATAATAGTGGAAGTGTGACTGCACAAATGTGTTCAAGATCGTTAGCCGGACATTGGTATTCAATAAATATAGAATTCTTTAACCCTATCTGGCCTGGGCTTTTTGGGACGTATCCTGGCCTGGGGGAGGGGGGGGGGCTTGAGCTAGGGGGCTGAAACTTACCACACCATACCCTTGAGCCAAGCTCTACCAGAAAATGACGTCACAGTGACGTCATTTTCAAAAACGACATTATTTGGTATATTTTTCGGTCAGATTTTCCAAAATTTGTATTTATGCAATTTCTCGGCAAAAACTGCATGATAAATTAGTAAATATTAATGTGATGTGAAATAAATAGCTATTGTCCTCTTTCCATCGCGGAAAAGCAGAAATTTTGAAGAAATACGACGAAAAAATCACTTTTTTGGTACCCCACGTGGTCGCCATGTTGAATTTATCCATGAACCTCTGCTCGGGGGGGGGGGGGGCATGCAAATAGGATCAAAATGACCCCAATATGATCAACTATAAAGTCACGGAGTTTCAGTTCTTCATTTTTTGTCGTTCCGGAGATAGACTCGAGTTAGGTGCAGGATTGGCTTTTTTTAGATACTTTTCAAATTTCCTATGCTTTAACATGATGCTATATAGCATACTTGGCAATATTGTGCAGATATTTTTGCTAAACTCCGCAGTAGGCAGAAAAGTGGGTTACTTTAATATCATCTATATTTAATATTTAGCACCTTAGTAGTAGGAAATGCGTAAATTGCCTATTGTTTGCGGCGCGCTCACTTCCGGTTGTGCGGCGCGCTGCCCTCAGCCAATCAGAAGCGAGTATTTGGACCCGGTGCATTATGGGACATATCCAAGATGGCGGCATGTATGTTCAAGATGGCGGCACGTTCGGCCCCATTTTTAACCTGAACGTTTTGCGTACCGCAGTGTCCCATTTCACTCAACAACACCTGGTCTGGTGCCTATGTGTGAGTGAGCTCCCGTGCTGAACTAACAATGTTGCACCACGATCGTTACAAGGTTGCGGCATCGATAGTCAGAGCTTGAGCACAAAAAGGGGATTCTAGATGAACCTGGGAAAGATGGGCAGTTCCATTTGGACCAATCAGCGGTCGGGAAGAAGAACCAATCAGCGGTCGAACAAGCAGTCAATCGAATTGGGGTACTCACGGTGTGCTTTCGCCTACGTCCGCGCCTAC
>JAVTVY010015547.1:23898-65482 GCA_036873755.1 Hanleya hanleyi
AGTGAGCGCGCCGCAAACAATAGGCAATTTACGCATTTCCTACTACTCACCTTCATAATATTATCTAATTAGAATAGATTCGCACATAGATATGTAGCTGACGTCTGAGAACAGACAATATATTGAATATTTAGCACTTTGATAATATTATCTAATTAGAAGAGATTCGCAGTTAAATATCTAGCTGGCGTCTGAGAAAAGACAATATATTCAATATTTAGCACCTTTATAATATCATCTAATTAGAAAAGATTCGCACTTAAATATGTAGCTGGTGTCTGCGAAAGACAATATATTCAATATTTAGCACTTTTATAATCTATACTAAATAGAAGAGATTCGCAGTTAAATATCCACGAGAGTCTTTTCAGAGAAAAGACAATATATTCAATATTTAGCACTTTTATAATCTACTATAATTAGACGAGATTCGCATTAAAATATCTGTAACACCGTGTCGGAGAAAGGACAATATATTCAATATTTAGCACCTTTGCAATATTATCTAATTATAATAGATTCGCACATAAATATGTAGCTGACGTCTGAGAACAGACAATATATTGAATATTTAGCACTTTGATAATATCATCTAATTAGAAGAGATTCGCAGTTAAGTATCTATCTGGCGTCTGGGAAAAGACGATATATTCAATATTTAGCACCTTTATAATATCATATAATTAGAAAAGATTCGCACCCAAATATGTAGCTGGCATCTGGGAAAAGACAATATATTCAATATTTAGCACTTTTATAATCTATACTAAATAGAAGAGATTCGCAGTTAAATATCCACAAGACCCTTTTCGGAGAAAAGACAATATATTCGATATTTAGCACTTTTATAATCTACTATAATTAGAAGAGATTCGCATCAAAATATCTGTAACACCGTGTCGGAGAAAGGACAATATATTCAATATTTAGTACCTCTATATTATCATCTAACTTGAATATATTCGCATTTAATTATATAGGTGACGTTTGAGAGCAGACGATATATTGAATATTTAGCACTTTCATAATATCATGTAATTAGAAGAGATTCGCAGTTAAGTATCTACCTGTTGTCTGGGAAAAGACAATATATTCAATATTTAGCACCTTTATAAGATTCGCAGTTAAATATGAAGCTGGCGTCTGGGAAAGACAATATATTCAATATTTAGCACTTTGATAATACTATATAATTAGAAGAGATTCGCAGTTAAATATCAACAAGACCCTTTTCGGAGAAAAGACAATATATTCAATATTTAGCACTTTTATAATCTAATATAATTAGAAGAGATTCGCATCAAAATATCTGTAACACCGTGTCGGAGAAAGGACAATATATTCAATATTTAGCACCTTTATAATATCATCTAATTAGAATATATTCGCATTTAAATATGTAGGTGACGTTTGAGAGCAGACAATATATTGAATATTTAGCACTTTGATAATATCATCTAATTAGAAGAGATTCGCAGTTAAGTATCTATCTGGCGTCTGGGAAAAGACAATATATTCAATATTTAGCACCTTTATAAGATTCGCAGTTAAATATGAAGCTGGCGTCTGGGAAAGACAATATATTCAATATTTAGCACTTTGATAATACTATATAATTAGAAGAGATTCGCAGTTAAATATCAACTATTTATAATACCATATAATTAGAAAAGATTCGCAGTTAAATATGTAGCTGGCGTCTGCGAAAGACAATATATTCAATATTTAGCACTTTGATAATATCATATAATTAGAAAAGATTCGCAGTTAAATATGTAGCTGGCGTCTGGAAAAGACAATATATTCAATATTGAGCACTTTGATAATATCATATAATTAGAAGAGATTCGCAGTTAAGTATCTATCTGGCGTCTGGGAAAAGACAATATATTCAATATTTAGCACCTTTATAATATCATATAATTAGAAAAGATTCGCAGCTTAAATATGTAGCTGGCGTCTGGGAAAGACAATATATTCAATATTTAGCACTTTTATAATCTATACTAAATAGAAGAGATTCGCAGTTAAATATCCGTCTGGGACAAGCACCTTTATAATATCATATAATTAGAAAAGATTCGCACTTAAATATGTAGCTGGCGTCTGGGAAAGACAATATATTCAATATTTAGCACATTTATAATCTACTATAAAATGACGTCACCGTGACTGTAGTGTGGTAAGTTTTCGGCCCCCTAGCTAAAGGGGTCAGAAAAATAATTAGGGGGGGGGAGCATTCCGCCCCCCCCCCCTCTAGGCCACGACAGGTCCCCAAAAGCCCAGGCCAGATAGGGTTAAACAGTCTATATACCAGCACATGCGCGTTGTTTAACCAGGAAGAACGATAGAATAATCTGTTATTGTCTGAGTGGGGTTGCACAGACCAGAAATGAAAATGTACTTGCGACTGTCTTAAAAGTCCTTACATAACAGCCCATGCGCGTTGTTTAACCAGGAAGAACGATAGAATAATCCCTGTTATTGTCAGAGGAGTTGCGCAGACCAGCAAATAGGGGGTAGGACTGCCTTAAACCTCCTTAATCTCCAGCCCTTGCAATATTGAAAATACGTAGCATTTGTGCTAATTATACAATATATTTTCTTTGAGAAGAGGCAATCGGACAATTTGGAGCTGCGATTTAGAAGAAATATTCAATATTTATCATGGCTGCAATTTAGAAGAAATATTCAATATTTAGCATTTGTGCTAATTATACAATATATTTTCTTTCGGGAGAGGCAGTCCGACAATTTGCGTTTGCGAGTTATCATGAATATTTCTGTCTGCAATTTAGAAAGAAATATTGAATATTTAGCATTTGTGCTAATTATACAATATATTTCATTTGAGAACAGGCAAGTCAAAGTGCTAACTAGCAGTAGTCCTAGAAATTATCTTCAAAGTAGCACACCCCTTTCTAAATATCACTGATTTTAGAAATTATTTGCGAAGTAGCAGATCTGCTAAATAGCATGCGAGACAATAATAACCATTCCTGCACCTTAATGCCCCACCCAGGCCAGGTAGGGTAAAGAGCACTTAACTGTCAATCCGACGTCATCATTGCGGCCATCTTGAGTTGCTTTTACAGCTTCAGATAGAGCTTGATCAAAAGGTATAGTGTGATAAGTGTAAACTCTCTGGTCTCAGGGATAACGCAATTTGGTAAGGGGAGAGGGCGGGACAGGATGTGGTACCCATATCGCCCAGACCAGATAGAGTTCAGTCGTACAAAGGTCAAGAACTGGATAATCACTGTATCTCTATAAAGCAGACTTGAAAATACATTATTCTGGAATGGCTATAAAGCTACATAAGGAACATCACTGCTGACGCCCGACAGAAATCTGCTATTTATCATTGTAATACATGCGCATCGTTAAACACAAATATAAAAATATTTGCCATGAAGATTAAGGTATATTTGAGAACAGCGTTCAAGCTGTGTATATTTAAGTAGGCATACTAACGCCGTCATGACACAAACATCTTGTGGCCATTGGATTTGTAGAACTATCGTGGACAGGTACTGACTGACGGATGTCGAAATATATGCCTACTTTTATCGATATCAACACCTGCTTTATATGTGATCACCATAAACTTATACTGCTGATACGCTATCGAGGTTGAGAGTCACCGTCCTATACGTTCCCATGAGTTCGAGATATATATATATATAGCAAATGTAAGTTTAACATACATATGTGATCCACGAGGCAAACAAGACGACCCAGGCCCATCCTTTGTCGATATCATCACCTGTCAGAATGTCCAGTCAAATTGAGGTTTGACCCACCACAAATTGCAACAGAATTGTTTTTGCTGCAGTGCATTTCCGAAAGGTCTCTAGAATAACATACTAAAAGTCTACAAACAGATATGCATGGGAAATATATTAAATTTCAAGTTGAAATTTGAGGTATTTTTCTCGAAATTTCAGTGTTTATCTGTCTCTTGATCCTACAAGAAAACATTGTACTTGGTACTAAGCGTGAAAGAAATGGGTCATTACGTACACTCATTCCATTCGTTATCATATTAAGGTTATACTCAGCCTAAAATAATACCATTGCACGAAAATATTTATGGAAAAATTCAAAATGGCGGATGTATGGGGTCATTCTAAATCTGAACTTTTGACCATTTTCAGGACAGTCCAGGCAATCTATCTGTTTTTTTCAGCTGGACCCAAAACAAATTGCAACAGAATTTTTTTCACTGGTATGTATTTCTAATAGGTTCCCAAAACAACATACTAAAAGTCTGCCAAAATCTATTTGGTGGAGATACTTTTATTGAAAACAAAGATACGCCATTTTATAATTCATAATAGGCCATTATTCCTCATATAAGCAAGGTAGAATATTGTTTTTTCCATCAATAAGGACAGTTTATCATCCAGAAATCCAATTAATACATGACCCAGGGTACAGTATGCCATGTTGATGAAAACATGTGTCTTCCCGGTGGATTTACTCATAAGCGTAGATACCAAACTGATAGTTCAGCATCAGGCTATATGAATTTTAGATGGTAATATTCAGTCAGTTAACATTTTTGTCATTATCATACTCATCTGAAAGAGGAATTTTCTCCCAAAATAAATGAAATGACAAGCTGTGATATATTTTCCTTCAACCGATAACTGTCACAGACAATATTTCCACAAACCCACTCATGGAGATATCTCTCTATTATCACAACATGTGCCTTGTTGAAAAATACAGCTCTGCAAACCATTAATGATCTATCGCAATTGTGTGTCAGATATGTTTTGACGAAAGAAGAATAATTATGCAGATCCTATCATCTAATTATCAAACAAATAATAATCTAGATTATAGGCAAACTTGTTCTACCATGACGTTCTACCATGCCATTTACCATGTTTCATTTACATTTTCAACACTATAGGCCATGCTCCTACAGATGCATCTTCTTCAGCTGCAATCTTTCTTACAGTTGGACCTGAAAACCTCAAAGAGTGCCAGTGAAACTGGTGGCAGTTCAGTTTTCACAGAGAGAAGCCGTCCACCCTCATTCTTGTAGTCGCAATGGATGGTCTTCCCCTTTGCACTCTGAACACGCGAACCTTGATACTTAGCTGATGCTGATGTTGGTGGAAGGTTTTGAATGCCAGTATGTCGGCACCTCTTCCCACTTCCCTTATATGTGTTGTAATTGTACCTGCACATATATGGTTCGTTTTTGCCACAGAAACGCATGCAGCTAATTGCTTCGTCAGGGTTACCATTGTATAAACACACAAGCATCTGCAACAGATAATCTCAATCGGGACTCCCAATGGCCTGGTTGAACACTTCAGCGTGTTGGCGAAATAGCTCATTGAGCGTTGTTTTCTTTACGGCCGCACGTTTGCCAATGCCATATGGTCAGTAGACTGTGTCACAGCCCTGAATGGCATGCATAAACAGGATATTTGTGCAGACTTACATTCCCAGCACAGCCTTTGTCTTCTTGACATTCCAAAATATCCATTTCTTTGCATTCTCTCTTGGCTGAAAGTAGATGTCATTGTCATCCATGTCTGCATGAAAACAGAGCAGAACTAACACGTCAATATCATAACCAATCAAAGTTTTGATGCTTTCAGTCGATTAAACGGCAGCTTTTACAATAAAATCATCTGCATATGAAACATCCTGCCCTTTCCAACTGGTCACTCATAAGAGTAATGAACTGCTACTTGTTGACGTTGTTTGCTAGAAATTCGTCTTTCTTTGACTGAATGACCAGGTCACTAGTGAGACCGGAGAGTTTGGAATGTCAAGAAGACAAAGGCTGTGCTGGGAATGCAAGTCTGTACAAATATGTTGCTTGGGCATGCCATTCTGGGCTGTGACACAGTATTCCGACGATATGGCATTGACAAAGGTGCTGCCTTGAAGAAGATAACTGTCATTGAGCTATTTCGCCAACAAGCTGAAGTGTTCATTCAGGTCATGGGAGTCTCGACGAAGGTCATTTATTGCAGCAGCATAGAAAACGATTATACGTTTATACAGTAGTAACCCAGACGAAGGAATTGACTTGAGGGGAAGGCCATCCACTGTAGCCACAAACATGGGAGTGGACAATTCAATCGGTTTCTCCCCGCGAAAACTGATCTGCCACCAGCTTCAGGGGTTACTTGAGGTTATTAGGTGGAACTGCAAGAAGGATTGCAGCTGAAGCAGATGCGCCTGTAAGGATCATGGCCTGGATTGTTCAAGTGTGTGTGGAGAATACAGACGATTGAGATGTGCAAAACCCAGACCTTTGAAAATGACTTTGGCGAAGACAATTGGGATTGGGATTGATAGTGCTGTGAAATATTCCTCAACTTATGGCAGTGTTCATGAGGAATAACAATAAAAGACATCAACTATATGTAGGAAAAGTCACTTCCCCTAATAATGTTACCATGAACCAGAATGTAAAATGAAACTTGATAAGTTATGCCGCCAACTTTGCCTATAATTCAAAGTATTATTTGTTTAATAATTAAATGATATATTAGATTAGATTGTCGTTATATATCTGAACTATTGCTAAACGCGACGTTGAATCTTACTTCTCTCTCCCTAATGATTGGCAAGGCTGCATTTTTTTTTCAACAAGATACAAACACTATTGAATGTCGGACCTGACACTTGCTACGTGCTTGTGATAATAGAGTTATATCTGTATAAGTTGATGGAACTATTGTCTGTGACTGTCATAGGTTAAAAGAAAATATATCACAGCTTGTCAGTTCCCTTTCGGATAACAATGCTAATGGAAATAATGCCAACTGACAGGATATTACCATGTATGATTATATACCCTGGTGCTGAACTATCCTTTTGCTATCTACTTTTATGAGCAAATCCAGTGGGAATGCAAATGTTTTTACCACCATAGAATAATGTATCCTAGATCATCATGTATTGATTGGATTTCTGGATGATAAACTGTCCTTATTCAGAGACAAACCAATATTTTCTACCTGCTTATATGAAGCATGATGGTGTATCTTTGTTTTAGAAAAAGTCGTATCTCCACCAAATAGATTTTGGTAGACTTTGGGTATGTTGTTCTGTAGACCTATTAGAAATGCATACCAGTGAAAAAAATCCTGTTGCAATTTGTTTTGGGTCCAGCTAAAAAAAAGCAGATAGATTGCCTGGATTGTCATGAAAATGATAAAAAGTTCAGATTTAGAATGACCCCATACATCCGCCATTTTGAATTTCTCCATAAATATTTTCGTGCAAGGGTATTATTTTAGGCTGAGTATAACCTTGATATGATAACGAATGGAATGAGTGTAAGTAATGACCCATTTCTTTCCTGCTTACTACCAAGTACAAGGTTTCCTTATAGGAGCAAGAGACAGATAAACACTGAAATTTCGCGAAAAATACCTCAAATTTCAACTTGAAATTTAAGATATTTCCCATGCATATGAGATTGTAGACTTTTAGTATGTTATTCTGGGGACGTTTCTGAAATGCATAGCAGTGAAATAAATTCTGTTGCAATTTGTGGTGGGTTGACCCCAAAAATGAGCTAGATTTACTGGACTATGAGAGTCACCGTCCTATACGTTCCCATGAGTTCGAGATATATATATATATAGCAAATGTAAGTTTAACATACATATGTGATCCACGAGGCAAACAAGACGACCCAGGCCCATCCTTTGTCGATATCATCACCTGTCAGAATTTCGGCGGTAGTCTCAACCACTATGTCATCCTCATTAATATCTACATCATCCTTACACCTCTCCGGTAGCATTCGTCTGTCCGCCATTGCGACCACTCTTTTTGACTGTGGGCAGATGTGGACGAACTTATGCAGTGTCAGGTGTAGATATAATAAAAGATAGTAACCCGTATGATTCGTCAACAATCTCTCAAATGCGTATTCAAACACTACCTCTTTTCTGTCTATCTGTGCAATTAGATGACACGTTTGGGGTATATGTAAGAGGTCCAATTATATTACGAGCGTCTTGTCCGTCATTCATTATTCATCGTCCTTTAAAGGGAACGTAAACTCTGGTGAAACTTGCATGGCCAGTTAAAGCTTTTTCCTCATAGAATCCAAATCGTTTTATCAGATATTTTTTTACAATTTTTTCAAAGCAGTACTAAACGTCTTAACTTAGTTACACTGGACGAACATAGAGGCCTCCATGTTCGAAGAATCGTGACGCCAGTGGACACTAGTTCTTCTGCCTCTGGAGGTAAAAACGCGTCAATTTGCAGAGGTGCAGTATTCGAGACCGTAGCTTACAAACATGAACGAGGATGACAGTGCGACGTGTCGGGATTACCTGGTACATTGTGACAGCCAAATGCAGAGCAGCCCGGCATCGTAGAATATCTGTTAGAATCAGGCTGTATTCTACATCAAAGCTAATCGATAACATTGCCTCTGTTAGTCAGGGAACGGATGAGTGCATGAAAACGACCATATTCGGCCATGTTATCTCGACACAGAGAATGTCCGATGACGTAGGAGATTATCGGCACAACTGAATTTTACGCTTTCCCATTGGATAAAAATCCTGCCCAAAACAAACATGGCGGCGCCCCCAAGAAATTCCAAATCACGGTATTTTCTATGTTTGCGTCTGTCTCATTCATTGGAAAAAAATGAGAAAAAATATTTGTCACGATTTTTTAAATCTATCGGGATTGTTGTATAATTCCCGCGGTGTTTTACCGCAGAGTTTACGTTCCCTTTAAAGAATGTCCACGTCCATAATCTAAAGACCAATTTCATATAACAGCATTAGCAACAAATTAAAAAAAAAACAATAACCATAGTATACAGAGAAGCTGTCAACAGTATTCAATGATGCCGGCAAGATGTCATGACGCTCCATTAATATCAAATCCGTATCGCAGATCAGTATTCTTAATCCATATGATTTCCTTTCAAAGTCGTTATCTAGAGAATGATGTATCTGTCACGCTTTGATTGTGACTGTGCATATGATCACCTTGAGGATCGATTGTGACTGTGCATATGAGGATCTCGTTGTGAATGGGTTCATACGGCCCCTATTCTCATTATTTGAAATTAATTTATTAGATTGCACATGGGATCATTTTGTTTATTGTTCAACTTTAATCACCTGTAACCCAAGCAAATTGTGTGAAAAAGCCACACATTTGGTCTTATAATACCACCCAAAGAGACAGGAAGTTCGAAGTTCTTAGACGAACAGCGATAACCAAAAAAATTCCCTAAATTGCAGATTTTTTTCCTAGTTGATAGACACCCCTTTGGCGCCAAAATCAAATACTGAAAACTTTGTCCAATTTACCCAAATGTTTCTCCACGATATTCCTCAACATATTCATAAAAAAAACAATTGAGTTGACACATACCGTACAGACATGTATCCACATGGGTCTGTCGACTCTCTATACTACAGTCCCTCATAAGGTCTTTATTGACTGGCTTAGTTCCTTAATAGTATCAGTGTTCAAGAAAAGAGATCGCCGATATATTAATGCCAGAAGCCATAAAGCATTCTTTAGCTGCACTACACTCTCAGAAATATTCAGGAAATAATCCTGAATAGATCAGGCTGTACATCCACAACTCAATTTCAGGGATTTCACCTGAAATCCGGGGATAATTTCCTGAAATTCAGATATATCATCCATGAATTAAAGCTAAATTACCTGAATTTTAGGGGATTTTACGTAAGTACTATGTAAAGCGTATTAACCCTTAACTTGATCTTTGACCTCGGGCCAAACCACTCTTTGTCGGGAGGGGTGCAAGGCTGTTATGCAAAGAAGGGTTTACCCCAAAGGAAAGGTCAAGTTCACTATTGTTCCGGCAAAAGTCACGTGACAATCACGTGACCGGAAGTGACCCCTGAGGATGTATTCCTCCGCGGTGATGCGGTCATGTACAGCGGTGATGCGGTCATGTCCGGGGAGAAACCTCCGCGGACAGAAAGTAGTCCCTTGTCAACGAGACTTCAAATACGCGGGTGGTCGCTTCGCTTGATTCTCCGGAAATGTCCGGTAATCTTCGGCAATGTCCGGTAATCTTCAGTAATGTCCGGTCATCTCCAGCAATGTCCGGTCATCTCCGGTAATGTCCGGTGGGTAATCGAAGTCAAAGGCTCCCGGGTATAACTTCTAGGTTATAAGCCCCATACATAGCCATACAGTGGGAGAAGGGGAATTCCTCAGCGGATTGGGTTGCTCTCTCCAGAAGCGAACACTATTGAATGTACCTGAGCATAGTATCGCGACGAGAGAAGGTTACCTGACAGAACGTACACGTACACGACCTGTTGATTAGTCGACCAATACATATGGACTGATGAGGGACACGTGTTAATCCCTATAGGTACAGACACCACCACCACCACCACCGGGCGTTGGTGTGGGTGCACCACCAGGGGCGTGCACATGATGGCACCTCCGGATATGACGTCACTTCCGAAGATGTACATAGGTGAGCGCACATGCATGCGGGGGCGTTATCAGGGTCCAGGCGGCACCACCACGTGCACGCACAGACGTGTGATGACGTCACTTCCGGTGATGACGTCATCTTCCTGTGATGATGCACAACTCCAACAGTGTAGAGAACCTCAACGTAGTGTTACTGAGCAACATTAGTGTTATAGGGCATCAATTCAGCATGGTAAAACGGCATTGTAGTGCCTTATAGCGTCTGTTTCGAGCTATAGAGCAGCAATGTGGTCTTAGAGAACACCAATGTAGTTAATACAGAACAGCAGTGTACTGTATTTATTGGGAGTGAGTTACAGCCTTGGGTGTTTTAACATGGCCTGTCTCAAGTGCGCGTCCGAGCGACTGTGCTTTCTCTACTACTCATGGGGTCACAGATGACGTCACCTAGTCTTCTTTGGGTACACTCCAAGGTTCACTTGTACGTTCAAGTGTCGTATATCCACCCCTATGGATAATGCATAGGGGTATCTCAAGTGTGCACTCGAGCATAGGCTGTACAGGACGGTGATGCGCTGATTGGTGGAGAGAACAACGTAGGAGTGTTCTGGTGGGATGCGGGCTTATAAAAGTGACGGTATATCGGAGTTTTCATCATTCGCTGATCCGCAGCCGACATGTTCCCTTGTACCTGCCTGAATACATTTACTTGCCTGGACGTTCTCCATTCACAACGGCACACGGTGTACTTGTATAACCTGCTCACGGTCATTTAATCGAGAGGATGCATTACGGCGCCATGAGAGAGCTCTTCACGAGGGCACGACGGAACAATATAACGAATGCGGTCGACTCTTCAAACGACCCAGTCAGTTAAGACATCACCAACGTTTGATTCATGCTCCGTCACCACGGCATGGGCGACAACTTCCCACTGAAGAGGCACCCAAGAGGGTCAGATCCAGTGATGATGCGCCCGGGGAGACGAATGTCACTGGTGATGCGATCACAGAGAGCCCACCTATAACAACAGTTCAGAAGGGCCTAGATATCCAGCGAGTCATATGTCACATCCCTTATATGTGTTGTAATACGCCTGACACAACGAACATTTTCTGGAAGATCCAGTGGTTGTCTCAATCGATCTCTTATCGGACGCCCATCCACCGTCATCGCCCTATTCAAGATATCTACAATGTTCGCGCTATTGCTATTCCAGTGCCAACAACCAAGTGAACGACCATCCTTTCACCATCACCAATCGTGCGTCGCTAGAGACGATGCTAAATGAACTGGACACCGTGGATCCCTTGGAATGGGCCGGTCACCAACGCCCCAACAAAAAATGGATGGTGGAGAGGGTCACCAATGTTACGTTCTTCGTGGCTAACTGATCGACCACTCCCTCGGATGAACGGATGCACCCATGACATGCATTGATACCTTAACATGCCGTATATACTCTATAAGTCTACATGCTGATCGTTGGTCTTCAAGATGACGCCCCACACGGTCCATTCGGACCACGGATGGTCCTTCAATCCGACACCAGTCCAATTCGACGCTACCTCAACTCCCACGGACCAATCGGACCACTATGGGTCCATCTCGACCTCAAAACGTCCATTCCAATGCCATTTTTCTACTGCGCATGCGCAGAATGACCTCAGTTCCACCCCACTCCCATCCAGTTGGACGCTTTCCCACGAGTGCTTCACGATGACACCTCACACGGCTCAATCGGCCCACTAGGGGCCATCTAGACCCCAAAACGTCCACCCCGCTCTGCCTGCCCAGTGCGCATGCGCACAGCAACTTTTCAACAATATTTCAACGCATGACTTTGAGAACCCCCCGCCAACGCCCCCCCCAATCATGTTCTACAGCTCGAGATGAAGAAAACAAGAGGCCACACTCCATACCACAATTGTCCATGAGTGGGTTCCCCATTAGATTAAACATTGCATACCGCAAATGTACATGCGTGGATTCCAGATTGGGCCTACACCATAGCCGCATATAGATCTGGGGTCGATTTCATGAAACCTCACTTGAGGCAATTTTCGCACTTGAAAGTTCAAGTGCACTTGAAAACCTCCCTTGACTCGAGTTTTTGCTTTTCATGAAAATTCAGTTGAACCTGAAATCGCACTTGAGTTCAAGTGTGGTCGGACCCCTCTTGAAAACCGCACTTGAAATTAAAACGTACTTGAAATGACCAATATGAAGGGAGATGGTGTCGAAAATAAGTTTTTTTCATGTGTCCATGCACCATAAAGCATGTATGGGCATCGTTATTCATCTCATAGATCCGAAAATGGCACAGACATATTGATGTGATTCCTTGAATTCTACCGATCGGCTCCTGTGCAGCAAGTATACATTTGATTCTGCGGGGGTACTTTTTATTACCAAACCGCCCAAAAGAGTTCCAAAAGGCCACTTCAAACGTCACTAGACCAAGTGCAGTCAAAAACGTTTGGTGAAATACAACTTGATAATTTTTTGAAGTGCACTTGGTCAAGTGCGAAAATCGCCCTTGAAAAGTCGGGTCAAGTGAGGTTTCATGAAATCGACCCCTGCCCTCTGATCCCCGGGTTCGACTCCCGTTGGGACCAGTGGGATTCCCCTTCTCCCACTGTATGGCTATGTATGAGGCTTATAACCTAGAAGCTAGACCCGGAACTCTTTGGCTTCGATTACCCACCGGATATTGCCGGAGATTACCGGACATTGCCGGAGATGACCGGAAATTGCATAAGATTACCGGACATTGCCGAAGATTACCGGATATTGCCGAAGATTGCCGGACATTTCCGGAGAATCAAACGAAGCGACTACCCGCGTATTTGAAGTCTCGTTGACAAGGGATTACTTTCGGAGGTTTCTTCCCGGACATGACCGCATCACCGCGGGGGAATACATCCTCAGGGGTCACTTCCGGGCACGTGATCGTCATGTGACCTTTGCCGGAACTATAGTGAACTTGACCTTCCCTTTGCGGTAAACCATTCTTTGCATAACAACCTTGCACCCCTCCCGACAAAAAGTGGATTGGCCCGAGGTCAAAGGTCAAGTTGAAGGTTAATACGCTTTACATACTACTTACGTACCTAAATAGGGTCGGGAACTTATTAATCAGGGTGGTAAATTTGCATGAATTTCAGGGAAAATCCTCTCATTCAGGGATCTTTTTTTCTGAAATTCAGGAAATTATCCCTGGATTTCAGGTGAAATCCCTGAAATTGAGTTGTGGATGTGCAGCCTGATCTATTCAGCATTATTCCCTGAATATTTCTGAGAGTGTACATACAAGGGATATTACTCATGGGATATTTTTTTGTTCTTTGAAATTCTCATTGATAATATCTATGGGTAACACAATATATCAACAGCATATATGTATTCCAATAGATATTATTGTGCACCGCGTTTGGCTGACCTATATCTGTTCTCTTCTGAATACGACTATATGCAGATGCTTTGAAAAACAGATCATTTCAAAGCCCGTATCATCTCATTCACCAAACGCTATACAGACGATCTTCTCGATGTGTATAATCGCTATATAATTGACATATTGAAGAATATATATCCACCTACAGTGGATTTGAAGGAAACTACATATAGCCCTAACGGCACATTATATTACGACCTATGTACTGTATAAAAATGAAGTGGGCCTTCTCTCTCGTCGACTTTTTGACAAATGAGATGATTACAATTTCGACATCGTAAACTATCTCTTTCTGGACAGTAATATTACAGTGGGACCTGCATAAGGCGAAAATCATGTGGATTAAGAATACTGATCAGCGATAAGGATTTGATATTTTTGGAACATCATGATGTCTTGTCGGCAACATTGAAAACTGACCGTTTCTCTGTTGCAGGAAACTAGTCTGTTTAATGTATACTATGGTTTATTCTTATAATTTGAAGTATATGAATTAGGTCTTTGGATTATGGACACAGAAATTCTTTGATGGACACTGACTGACTACTGATAAGCAGGATTACCAATGTAAACTAAACAGAATTAATTGATCCAAGTTATAGAATTTGGGCAAAACCAGTGTGTGAAAACTCAATTTGATATAGCGTTGTACCGATGAAATGCGTTAACAGCTACAAATAGTTTGGTATCCTGTCGAGAAACTCTCTCAATCCATCTGTCACACCAATTAAACGCAACATAAACAAGGGCGTTGAAAAAAGATGCCGAAGTACCGACAAGAAATCATATGACCTCACAGGCAAATATACTAGCTCACTGTATATTTTTTAAAAACAATTACCAAAACTAATCCCTGTGATAATTTGTAATATAATACCAATATTCCAATAACACCATTTTTCTGCTAGTGACGATACAGACCAGAGAAACCATGCTGTATGGAGCCTAGTTATACTATACAGTCAATAAGTTTCTCTGGTGCTGCAATCGGCTAAAACTTTTCCGAAGCAATCATTTGTTGTTCTTCCAATTTTCAGTCTTATTTCATTTTCAGCCTGGCTAACCGAAATTATATGTGGCTGTAGAGGGTGCTTTATCAGATTCTTTTTTTTTCTTCTTCTTTTTTTTCAAAGGAGCCATTATTTTTCAGGCCATAGACATAAAGATACATAAAAAAAATTTATTTCGTCAAAAAACTGGAACTAGGAAATACACTCCCCAGCTTTCCATTTCCAAATTACACTAAAAACAATCTGATAAAACAATATAATGTTTCCCTGTGAAACACAAAGACTATCACAAAGACTCGGCATACCGAACATCGACCGAAGATTGGCGAGTTATATTCAATGACATTGCTCGGCCTATTCCGTCGAAGTCATAGTACCTCGCGCATATAAATGGCGTAGGGATTTTACACCGCTCAGCTGTAAACCGTGATCCGTCGCACGTGAGGGGTACACCACATGCTATAGGATGTGTTTCCGCTCACATAGTCCTCTTTGTATTTCTCTCTTATCAGGAGATAAAATATATGTCCAAATGAAATGGATATTCCCTTGCATACCCCAGAAGGATCTCTTTTAATTTGAGGTGTTTCTCTTGGTTTTGCGTCTAAAGCTGATCTCCATGGTAACGGAAGTCATCCAGCTGACATGCGCTGCTCGGAGTTTCCGCGTGATGCTGTGCTTTCAACATGGAGGGAGAGAGAGAGAATTAAGGTTTAATGTCGCGTTCAGCAATATTTCAGCTATATAGCGACGATCAAACAAAATTTTAAGTACTCAAGTCACTAACTTAGTAATTCAACGCAATGAAACATTCACACATTAAAACTTATGTAACAAACCGATTTCTCTCAAATAACCCAAGATGCAATCCTCTCTCTAGCAGTGCGAAACAAGGTACCTATGTCCTACATTATCCGAGGCCGTGTCGAGTGGTTCAATGACTAACCACAAACCGCCAACCACATAAATTTATTTCTGGGTCTTGGAAATCCCCGATTTATATTTATTGCTGTAATCGGAACTCCTCGGGCATAAGTCGGGAGCCCATTACCATGATTACAAGGAATTGTATGTAGGTATTCTGTTTGGTTTCACCGGAGAGCCCAAACCACAAAGACGAAAGTACTAGTTTTACATATACAGAAGAAATGTCCAACATGTACTACCTGCCTGCCCATAGTACTTTACTTGTATATCGAGTATGTCAAAAAGATAACAAAAATATATAGTTCACACGACCTAAATTAGGCCGACTGACTTTCGACGGAGAAGCCCTACGTCACTCTACTCCTGAGCGGGGCGTGCGCGGTGACGATTACCTTCGAGTTCTCTCTTGAGGCGTGCACACTCTGGTGATACACATAATTACCAAGCAAGGGTGAAACAGAACTGGTGCTGGAATCCGTTTGTGCTAATTATCGCTACCGAAATTTAATGGAGATTCCATAATACCCAGTCGCGGACCACAGCTCAACTTGGCAGATAGAGAAAGACTGACCGTGATAGCCTGCGGTTGAGGGAGGACGTGGACCTGAATAATTAAGCTGTGGATGAATCTCAGTTTCCATCGCTGGTGGTATTATGGAACAAGTTGTAGACGATAATTTACCGATGCTTATAGAATATATCAGAGTGACAGAATGCTTGCCTTATATGCACTGTTTACAAGGTAAGTAGGTCTACAAGTATACAATATGTCCCCAATCTAGTTAAAATTAAATACTATCTACTCCCCCATTTGGATATGTCGCTTGATATACGATTGGGGAGCATTGCTAGGATATTAATTTATTAAGATTGATTTGTCCCTTGCAATATTTTGGTGCCTTAATTTAAATTCGTTTTATATTATTAATAAATACGTAGATTTCTGTCTCAAGTTTAACTATTGGTTCCATCGTGAAATTGATTAAAAGTGAAACACAAACAGGCTTTTATGCATGTATGTTTCACAGTCTTAGGTGGCAGAAAGACTGCGCCCCATTCTGAGAGACCACAAAAACTCGTCCATTGATATTGGCACGCTGCCAACTGGGGCAGGAGGCACATTTCAACAAAGAGAATTACGGTTGTGAACGTTTATCATATTTTCCCAATCTTTCATGGTAATCTTTGTTGATAATCAATTTGAGTAGTGCAATAGAATAGAAATAATGTTTTCATAGGCGTGCTGAATCGTTATTTTATGCACGGTTAGTGTGGGAAAGTTTATAAATTTTAGGGCGCGGGCTTCGCCCTTGCCATAAAATATAAACTTTCCCACACTAACCGTGCGTAAAATAACGATTTAGCACGCCTATGAAAACATTATTTCTTAATTTGAGTATATTTGGTTTCACAGTCTGCTTCAGAAATTAATCTCAGAAGTATTCACATCTTAACCAAACTTGAGAAAAACATTCACAGGAAATTGCACTGGTTCACCTTCAAACATGGCCGCAGCTTGACAGCATCTGGTCTCAAGTTCCGACACTTATTACTCTTCCATATATCCAGTGATTTCCAATTTAACGCTCTCCCATATTGTGGGTAATGTATTTGTAAAGATAATAATTATTATTTAATTTATTTATACAAATGAACCCTTTATATAACAAGCGCTGGATGAGCGCAAAGACCTCCGTCGAGGCAACAGGGTCAGCAGGTGAATACATCACTGAATAACATAGGGTCGGATGCCAAGATCAATTTTGCATTTGTTGGACGTTATCTTCACCAATGGTAATTAACCTGAGATTAAGGGTTCCCCACTAGCATGTCCAGCTAGGGATGTGGAAGTCACATTCCCCGCAAATAATTTTTCTTTGGTTTCACGTGCTTGAAATATTGGGGTATGGAATAGAGTATATTGATGGAAAACCTGGAATACTGCTTGAGACATTAGGCCCCTTCCCACCCACACCTCCCCCTGAGAGGACGCCCCCACCCAAATCAACACGTTAGCGGCAGAAATGAGACCCTGTGTGCCTAGTTTTACCAACTTGCTTGTGATTTTATGCTATAGGCCCTACACATCAACACTTCATATTTTGTATGTGTACAGTATAGCATCCTCATTGACAGAATCCTCTACAAAACACATCTGATTGTACCGACACTTCGTTCTGATCTGTCTCAGCATCATGTGATGATGATTCAATGAGCGCGAAATAATTTTGTATACTGGTGTTACAGGTCACCTTCACCATAATGTATCAATTACCATGGACTTGTACATGTATCACATGCACATTGAATGGTGATGGCTGATGAGAATATTGCCCATATGGAACAAATGGCTGGGTTCCAGCGAATAAAAAGTTCATGTTAATCATAAACAACATACAATTAATAATACTATCAAATAATTATGTATATTCCTTGTCGACATCAATATAATACAGACAATATTATGACTGAATCATGATAACAGATATTCAAGGGTATATATGTCTACACTAAACTGAAGGAGACCAATGATGCATATTATATTATGTTGTAAAACTTCACTTGCTAATCTCGATTATGTTGCTTATTGTGAAAATAAATGAAGTTATGAAATAAATTTAGTATGATTGCCCATTACCCTCAAATTAGAAATATCTTCAGCAGCTAAAGTTAAGCCAATCATAACAATATATAACACCATGGTATTGTTGTAATATCACCCAGGTATTGATTTTTGGTTAAGAATGTAATGAGATACATATACCTGTTCTTTGTGTTATTCTGTATGCAGTTCATTCTGTATGTATTTTATACATGTACATATACCAGAAGTGGAATTGAAATTTGAATAAAACATGAGCAGTGTGACTAACGTCACAGGACCTACGAAGTACAGTAGGCATTAGGACTCGAACGCGAACTGAACTCTTGGAAATCCCCACCCCCAGTTGAAATCCTGCCTATATTAAGATGGGCACCGCCCAAGTCAGAATCGCCACTGATTTTCATCAAAAATCACCAGAAATTTCCATCAAAAATAGGTCAGCTCAGAACTTGTTGGTAACAGTCTCCTAATGCGCCTTCATTCCAAAATAAATAACGATCACCGATTTAATTTTACTTTTTTTTTTTTAAAGGAAACAGATTGAATAATATAGGTTCACTAGATTTCAAGCTTTACGTGTGAAAATACATCTACATCTCTTTAGTGGTTTTTAGTGCCCTTGTCCAGGATCAAAACAACTTTTTAATCACATTATTTTCCCAACAATACACCAAATTTGTATATATAGTACTATAGTATAGAAAGGTAGCATTTATGTAGTTTACGGTAATTCAACTCGAGACCAACACCTTCTATGCACACGATAATAATGATTCTATGTGATTCTCCTGAGCATAACCGGTACAAAGACGAATAAATAGCGTCTCTACATCACGTTGTTATCTAGATATATGAGAACACATTTTGGGTATCGGCAATCTGATGAATGTACTATTCCGGTTTCCTTGTTTCACATTATATTCTATGGCAGTTGATCGGTGATTTTCTTTATGATAAACGTTAAACCACCTTAGCTTCGTTATGCAAACAGCGCTGAATTTTTGAGGGTATATGCAGGAGGGTATTTTTAGCCGGAGAGTAACTGATAGGCCTACTCATTAAATGCGATAAAACGCTGGAGCAAAACGGACCACAGTTTTCTTGGCAATGATGACATGTTTGGATGTGAAACAGGATACACGTTACAGGCTGCAGCTTACATATATATAACAATATACTGAAGTGTTAATTATAAATCTAATTTTAATCAGAATTATTTCAGATCAGAACTTGCTGGTAACAATGTCCTAATGCACGTTCATGCCAAAAATCAAGGTTCTAATGTCAACGGTTCTCCTTATTTTGCCGACGAAAGGATTCGGATGGACTCACTCATTACCGGACAATTTGCGATCTGTAGCCTACTTCGTAGGAATAATCAAAATATGTTCGGTTTTTAGCTCTACTCAGGAAATGAAGTCTTTGTTTCTAGAAGCTAAATCATTTCAGACACATTCAAGTCCTCACCTGGTCAAGGGAGATAATTTTGTAAAAAAAACAACAAGTATAGATCCACACTGGTGCAGACCAGAAAGTTTTATGACCTTTGATGATATTTGTGGAGCATGCTGCAGGACTTCAACTTTCATGAATCTGATATTATCCATACAATCCCATTCTACATGATATTTTTGCCATAGCACCGATAAACTAGATCCCTTCGTTTATGTGGTCCGGTATGGTTATTGTCCCCCGCCGCAACGCGGCCGGGGACTTTAAAATGGTTCTTGCTTCTATGTGTCCGTGCATGCACGGACATGTCCGTGCAAATACTTCGTAAGCAATAACTTCTAAATGCTTTGTCGGATTCCTCCGAAATTTGGCATCTGCATTCTTTGCGACAAGATGTCTCTTGGTATTGCGTTTCAGCAAGATCTGCCTGTAGGTGGCGCCACTGGGGTCTTGCTTCTATGTGTCCGTGCATGCACGGACATGTCCGTGCAAATACTTCGTAAGTAATAACTTCTAAATGCTTCGTCGGATTCCTCAGAAATTTGGCATCTGCATTCTTTGCGACAAGACGTCTCTTGGTATTACATTTCAGCAAGATCCGCCTGTAGGTGGCGCCACTGGGGTCTTGCTTCTATGTGTCCGTGCATGCACGACAAAAATATGACAAAAGAGATGACAAAAGAGATGATTACAAAGATGACAATCATTTACAATCATTTTTGTCTTTATGACAAAAGAGATGATTACAATTTCGACATCGTAAACTATCCCTTTCTGGATAGTAATATTCCAGTGGGACCTGCATATGGCGTATACATATCTCGCTTAGTAGCATTTGCTAGATCCTGTGTTAAATGTGATGATTTTAATCAACGTCACAAAAACATTGTTGCAGAAACTTATAAAACAGGGCTATTCCACCAAGCGCCTCCACTCAAAGTTTCTCAAATTTGGCGATACATACCGCATGCTGATAGCAAAATACGAACGTAGCGTGCAAGATCTATGGCGCTACGTTTCGTAACTTGTGTCTAATTCCGCTTAACCCGGGGTTAGGGGCCGTATGAACCCATGTACTTCAAGATCCTCATGGTAATCATATGAACAGTCACAATCAAAGCGTGACTGAGATACATCTTTTTTTTTAGATGACGACTCTATAACGAATATTATGGATTAAGAATACTGATCAGCGATACGGATTTGATATTTTGGAACATCATGATGTCTTGCCGGTATCATTGAAAATTGTTGACCGCTTCTCTCTTGCAGGAAACAAGCCTATGTTTATGTATACTTTTGTCTTTTTGAATTTGGTGCTAATACTGTTATATGGAAATGGAATAGGTCTTCGGATTATGGACGCGGATATTCTCTAATGGACGACGGCTGGATTATGAATGACGGACTAGACGCTTGTAATGTCCGTGCAAATACTTCGTAAGTAATAACTTCTAAATGCTTCGTCGGATTCCTCAGAAATTTGGCATCTGCATTCTTTGCGACAAGACGTCTCTTGGTATTACATTTCAGCAAGATCCGCCTGTAGGTGGCGCCACTGGGTCTTGTTCCAATCTTTAGTGCATGTCCTAGCCCGAAAACATCGGCTAAGGGGTCTATTTTTTTTTTTTTATTATTGTTGTTGCTGTGATAGGAATGCCACGCCCCCTTACCCTAAATTTACCTATCACAGCCAGAGTTTCTGGGTTAGTGCATGTCCGTGCATGTCCGTGCAAATACTTCGTAAGCGATAACTCCTAAATGCTTTGTCGGATTCCTCCGAAATTTGGCATCTGCATTCTTTGCGACAAGACGTCGCTGGTATTACATTTCAGCAAGATCCGCCTCTAGGTGGCGCCACTGGGTCTTGTTCCAATCTTTAATGCATGTCCGTTCATGTTTGTTCAAATCCTTCGCGAGCGATAACTTTCGAACAATTTGTCGGATTTCTTCGAAATTTGGTACATGCATTCCCTGCGACAAAACACCGTTGGTGATGCATTTTAGCAAAATCCACCCGGAGGTGGCGCCACTAGAGTTCATTCCATTATTCCATGCTGCAAGTGATAACTTAGAAACACTTGGTAGAATTTCTTTGAAATATCCTACATATGTACCTTTCTGGGTAACATGAGAAACGTTGCGGCATCGGATTCTTCTCAAATTTGGCATGCATTTACCATGCCAGGAGCTGTTGTTTGGGATTGCCTTTCGCTCACTTGCACAGTTGCACTCACAGGTGGCGCCACCTGGTGGCAACATCACAAATTCGTTTCCGGGTAATAACTTGAGAACTGACCATCGGATTCTTCTCAAATTTTGTATGAATGTACCGTGACATAAGATGTCGCTTGATAATGCATTTCACTGACTTGCGCCTAGAGGTGGCGTCACCTGGTGTCAAAATCTAAATTTGGTTTCTGGGCAATAACTTGAGGACCCTCATCGGATTCTTCTCAAATTTGGTATGCAGATGTCTCCACGATACCATGTTCCTTGGGATTGTATTTTTCCCGCTTCTGCCTACAGGTGGCGTCTCCTGGTGGAAAAATTTGTTTACGGGCAATAATTTGGCAACTGCTCATCAGATTATTCTCAAATTTTGTATTCATATGTGACCCGCCCCAAATAACATGAACACCGGTGGGCATCTAGTACCGGCAATAACTTGAGGACCCCTCTTCAGAGTCTCAAAGTTCATATGCCGATACCATGACATGAGATGTCATTTGGGATTGTGTTTTGCCTGCTTGCACCTACAGGTGGTGACTCCTTGTGGCAAAGTCTAAATTTGGTTTCTGGGCAATAGGTTGAGGATGCCTTCATATTCTTGTCAAATTTAGTTTGCAGATAATATGCCATGAGTTGTCTCTTGGGGTTGCATTTCGGTTACATAATTTTCATGCTACATGGTAAAGAAAATATATTACAGTAGCAATCAACATTCAGTCAGCCATTCGGAGTTGATCTCAAAACCTGGGAAGGTGGAAAGACCCCTCTGCTTCTTACGCCTGTGAAGTAGCTGTTGCCATCCTCATGAATATCTTCTGAAACCGACAACGCTTATAAATATTGCTGCCTTTTTGGCGGGGGACCTAGCATCCTCTGGCTGCTTGTTTTAAGTTAGAACTGGGCATCCTTGAAAATGTCTGACCGATTGACACATGTATCACTCTGCCGGTGGTCATTACATGCGTAATGTTTATTTCCTGAGGAATCAGCTGATATCCAATATGGGGGGGGGGGGGTTGTGGCCAATCACTGGCTCTGATTTTCACCACCTCTGTCATTCCACACCTTTCTGACACAGCTGAACCAATCAATAGTCTGTTTTGGTTTTTCCGTTTCATCCAGTACATCCATTGTGTAACAGTCCTGTTGCATCTGAAATCAGAAGTGCTGAATCCATGACCTGCAAGTTGGAATCAATTGTATACATATTTAATATCAAAACTCACTTCATCGAAAATGTTTATGGCCTTCATTATATTTCATTCTTTCGTCATACACAACAAGATGAAATCCATCATACCAGTTCGCACCTTTCATACGTGTACTTAATAGAACTGGAACCTGACCATGTTACAAGAATTTGCAAAAGTATGAAATGAGAACTGAGTACTATGAGAACTTAATCCAATCTATGAGTGATCAATAATATGAATTCTGAAGAACGATGATGGATCTTGACCACTGGTTGGATTGGAGTTCATGTTAGTGGCATGAGCATGATAATAAATGCAGTATATCATAATCTAGAACAGGATTGTTTATATCAGTAACTTCTCTATGGAGCAATATTTTGACAAACGAAAATGAGATCACAAAAGAGAATATGTATGCTGTGTTTGAGGAATATTTCTGCCTCGCCAATGGAAGGCGAAATTTGAATGAATGGTCTGTGTTGTCAGTGTGTCTGATGTCCCCCTTGCAAAGACAAGAAAATTTTCTATGTAATTTATTATTTATTGATATATTTATTGATTTTCTTTTTGCCTAATTGTCTTCTGTTCAAGTCATTTGGCATCGTAAAACCTGAAATGTATATCATGATCTCCTTATTTCATCTAGTGATACTGTCTGGTTGGTTCCAGATCACGGGGCTGAACAAAGCATGTGAAATGTGATCGTATGGCAAATAAATGCCCAGTGGTATGTCCAGGGCTTAAAACTAAAAAAAAAAAAAAAAAAAAATTGGGAAAGGTTCCATCCATGCTATCAGTCAAAAATCTCAATAATGTAAGCCTACATGTGGAATGTAGACACTCCTTTGTTTCAGCTACAATTCAGAATAAGTTTTCAGAATATTATCAGGTTTTAACAAGCAAATTATTCTTCATCAACAAGTGTCACAGCACACAATGTGGATGTCACTAAACTGTTAGGATAAATGAAAAGAAAAGTATATGTATATTATTTATCAGCTTTATTAAATAAGTTTACAGACTCACGCAGGTAGATCAATTTGGTGCTTCTGCAAAATCAAACCATTATTCAACTGCCGAATGCCAAGATAAATAGCCCCCCCCCCGAAAATATAATTTATCAGCAAAATTTAGAATAACTGTTTTTAAAC
This sequence comes from Hanleya hanleyi, assembly GCA_036873755.1. NCBI lineage: Eukaryota > Metazoa > Mollusca > Polyplacophora > Lepidopleurida > Hanleyidae > Hanleya > Hanleya hanleyi. The sequence continues at coordinate 48,369 of JAVTVY010015547.1, forward strand.
AACCAGGCTGGTGGATATCATCAACTAAAAGAAAACAAGTATCAGAAAAATCAGGGCATCGTCGATTGTGCCGTTGTCTTCCAGTCAGTCAGTTTGATATGCAACAACAACAACTTTGACTATTTGGTTGGCTTCGACATAAGTCATCAGCCGACAAATACTTTACGATATATAGAAATGACGGGTGATGTACTATGAATCATTGAGTTGTAATGACATCAAATGGCGACAATAAACTTACCAGAAAAACGGCAAAAAATCGCATTGTCCATCTCTATAAGCTGGAGGGCCGCCATGTTAAATCTCCCGGTGGATGGGAGGTGGAACCCGACTACAGAAGCAAGGCCCACTGCAATGCATTGCAATGGGGAACCCCATTATTTCAATTGTGTCCAACAAAAGTGCGTCAAAATTTCGTCGGGAACCATGACAATCCCTGTTGGAAGTCCTATTAGTCGTGGGTTCCCCATATGACAATTATTTGGCGGGAGATTTCACGTTGCGTTCCTAGACCTCCGTTTGATCGACGGAGGTAAAAATCACCGGATTCGCATAGTTGTACAGAGAGATAAAACTGAATACCGGTAGTTGTTTTCCTCGTGTTAAATTCTAGTTAATGTGATATATTCATATTGTAATGTGATATGGATCTGTGGCTTGACCTACTAACTTCCTTTCTTGTATCATGAAAAGTAGGGCAAGCATTCACAATTCCTACGTCTCATTTTCATATACATCCGGCTTTGTAAAGTTTATTTTTATCACTCGATGGGTTTACTACGTTCCATGTTCCATGTCATGTTTTAAACACGGTTACTGCTGCTGCTGTCAAAGTAGAAGACAGGTGGCGTCTACCATTTGTTTAAGGGTTAACAACCGACATAGATGTATTTGTTGTATACTAATTTACCGCTGGGACGTCTTTCATACCGAGTAATGTATGATGTATGAAAACTACTTGTACATGTATGGAAGACTATACAATTCCAACCAGAAAAATTTTAATAAAAATGGACAAGCACGTCGACAACAGATGTCTCGAAACAGTTTCCAACTTGGCGAGGCTGTTATCTTCACCTCCCGCCACAACAAAAAAAACTGTTGTCTGGCTTGCACATGCATTTAGATGTTGACATATTTACATTTTCAAGCGAGCAAGTGCATACAACAGTTGCAGGACTCACGGTACAGCATGAAAAACATTAAAGGGCTGCCTGAATATAGGCTATCTTTATCTACATCTACAGTACCTCCTTTCCGGTGAAACGAAGAAATATTCGTAAAGAGATGACACAGCTGGCACGTTTTCGCTGATCTTAAGCCCGGCGCACACGAGAGCTATCAGCTTATGAGGCGCCGTTTGCCACTATCTGATTTAATCTATTTATTTATTAATATCTGGTATTTATCAACCAGATATATAAATCCGTTAAACACGAAGGTGAAATAAACACTGGTTTTAGTAAAATTTAAATCCTATATCAGCGAAAATAATGCGTGAAAGATTTATAAATAACTATTTTAGATTGCTAGATATATATATCTCTAGTTACGTTATTTTTGGGTATATAAATTTATTCTATATCCTCGATCAACGATCACGTTTTTATATATCCAGTGAAACGTATCTTGCTGATATATATATATTTCAAATTGTGTTGTTGGAGATATATATATCCTGTCATCGTCAAAGTTCTGATATATAAATCTTGAACTGAGAAAGTTGTGGATATATATATCCTAGTGAAACATGCTAATGAGCTCCGATACGTATTACCCCCAAACCGCTGATGTCACCCGAAGCTCTCCAAGTCTTATCTTTACTGCGCTGGCACGTGTCGATATGTGGGCGAACACTGAACAGTCTTTCCACAAGAGTCCCGCTGTGTTGTAAACAGGCACTAATATGTGAACCATCTATCAATGTTATAGGCGAAATTTCTTTAGGCAGTTCTTGTACTCCCATCATTGAGTAATAATAAATTCTATGCTCCCATGATGCAGTCAACAAGTTTAATGGGTATTTTACTACAGGTAAAACGAAGATAGAACGATTTCAGATAAGGCATATAATCATGCCGTCTAATTGGTAAGTTCTGCTTATTTGGTGTTTGATTTTTCACTTTGACATAAGTCAAACATAAGCGAAAACTTAAAGTCCATTTTTTTAAATTGTGGTTTTCCGACTTTTTGAAAAGGCCAAGATGATATAATGGTAGCATGGATTTTACTTGAGAAAAAACCCCTTCCTGTTACGTTTATGTTTGTGTCATTAGCACAGACAACAATAAGGATATAAGCCTATCAGATCAGTCAATATGACGTACATGTACGGGGCCTACCGTAATAGTCGGGCGACAAAATGTCGAAATTTGTTTTGGCCTTCTCATATATTTTAGTAGCAGTTTTCTAATTTTATATCATTATGGCACCTTTACATATATTGAAAAATCATGTTAAATTGTATACAACCAAAAACCAAAACAGCCAAAAGTCATTTGAGAGGAAAATCGATTAGGTCGAGGCCCCTGATTGAATATTTACAGACTATAATCTATGCATAAAGAGCAGTTTAAGTTACGTTTTATAAAACATGCGGATAGAAAATCCATGCATGAACGTACAAGGCTAACAGCAGGAAGAGTTTACTAGGGTAGGTAAAATCCTATAATAATTCAATCACCAAATACAATAACCTTTAATTTCATGAACAAAATTCAAATCAGTCGTCTAATAAATTTGTTAATCCTCTAGACTCATTGAAATAACCAAGCAATAATAGGTCATCTGCATGGTTTCTGGCCATTTTGTCAACTTGATGTCCTAATAATTTTATCACGCCCTGACTTTTTGGTGAGATATTTCACTTCTTACGATTGAATTATTAGAGGGTTTACTGCAAACGCCGCACCGTCTTTGATGATAACTAACGCCGGTGGAGACTCATGTCCACTATATCTACTATATGACTATCAAGATTTTGTACAAACATTTCCCCGGGCAGATAAACATAAACTTCCTGTCTGTGGACCATAAATTTCGACACCTGGACATTTCTTGCCCTGGTCATTTCTACAACCACAGCAAAATCGACGACGTCATCAGTTACTCATTAGCATATCTTACTTCGGATATATATATCCAATACTTTCTCAGTTAAGGATTTATAAATCAGAACTTTGGCGATGACAGTATATATATATATCCAACAACAGATTTTGAAATATTTATATATCAGCAATATACGTACGTCGGATATATAAATAAGCGATCGTTGATCGAGGATATATATATATATTGAAGAAATTTATATCAAAAAAAATAACATAACTAGAGATATATATATCTCATATAGTTTCAAGTACGTATTTATAAATCTTTCACGTATTATTTTCGCTGATATAGGATTTAAATTTTACTAAACTCAGTGTTTATTTCATATCCATATTTAACGGATTTATATATCCGGCTGATAAATACCAAATATATATGAATAAATAAATTAAATCAGATAGTGACAAACGGCGCCTCATATCAGCTGAGCTGACGGCCTCAATTGCCTGTCAGCTCAGGGGCCTGTCCGCTCTCGTGTGCGGGCAGTTTTTGGTGAGTTTTTGGCCTCGCGAGGCCGGGGAAAAAATATCAAACTTGTTTGATAATTTCACCTCGCGAGGCCAAATCCTCAGCGTGTGCGGCGCACGCAAGCCAACAGCTCAGCAGTTTTATTGGACCGGCCAATGAATCGCATGTTATTTTCACTCGATTCATACGCACGACTCTTCAAAATGGTCTTGAAGAAGACGTTATGCGGGAACTGAAATAAATTTCGTGAAATTTTGCTCACCGTGTGCGCTGAAACTACACGAGAGCTAGCCCCTTAGCTGACAGGCAATTGAGGCCGTTAGCTCAGCTGATATCTCTCGTGTGCGCCGGGCTTAAAATGGCTCCTTCTCGCCATGGGTACAGAGAATGACTGTACGATGAACATGATGAACGTTGTCTGAGAAAGACCGGATCACTTGTATAACTTGTGTTTGCACAAGACACGCAACACAACCAAGATTAGATATATTCGGTCTAAGACTTTACAGCAATCGCCGTTTTCGGCAGTTGTCGTTTGCATTCGAAGCGTGGCTTGGATACAAATAATCACAGGGATCACTGGTGGTTCTTGTGATGTTTTTCATAAATATGCGTCAGTGTATTTGTCTGTGTGATCATATAACCTGTTGTCAGTACGTCGGCATCGTTTTCTACCACCATTTTAATGTTGCGTTTAATTCCGCACTTTGTATAAACGCTTGATCTGGCGTTGTATGTTTCTAAATGTGGTTGTGGATGTTGTACAGTATTTTGTTTGGTTCCTGATGTTAACTCCGTCCTTTAGCTCGACTGAGGAACAGAATTGCGGTCAGTTCACCATGCTAGCGATTATCGGTCTTCTGCTTTGATATCAACAGCATTAACTCAGTCTGAACACGTGTTCGGTGATGGATCGATTACTCCATACTGATACATCTCTCTGGAATTTGGAAATCAACGATGCCTGAGTAGCTGTGAGAAGACCGGTCGTATTGAGGGTGAGGATGACCTCACGTGGCTGTGACGTCACGAATGACGTCACTTCCGGTCAGGTGATGTCCGGGTCGAATGATAAAGGTCATTTCCGCGGATGAGGTCAGGTCCGGGGGTCAAAGGTCACCGAGTCTTTCCGGTGGAATAGGGGTATTTAAAAAATAAAGTTGGGCATAACAAGCAAGAGTTATCTTCGCCTGAATACGACCCCAGTCAATTCAATATTATATGCATGATATTCCAGCCGGCGCTGGTGACCCGTGACGTCATCAGTTCGGAGGCCAGCAAGTATCAACATGCATTGGAGAAGGTTGTGTGTACATGCATTGGGAGTTAGAAGTACACCCATAGGCTTCGCTGTATACAGTCGTTGGTGCAATATAATAGCCTGTACCATGAGACTATAAATATGATGCATGAAAATCTTGAAATTTATTCTTGTGCAGTCAAAGTGTGGCACCTTATTTTTTCTGTCTTACGCTGTAGTACACGATGGAAGGGGTCTCGCGACCATTAATTGAATTTAGCTGACGGGCTGGCGCCGCGGACAAGCACGCCTGGAGGTTTGCCCATACGCAGTCGGGCAGTAGTAGAAAAAAGGTGTTTGAATAGACGTTTTGGGCTAGAGATGGACCCTCCTTAGTCCAAATGGGTCGTGTGAGGTGTGATATGGTAGCGCACCCGGGGAGAGTCCAACTGCCCTGGTGTGTAGTGGTACTGCCGTCCATCTGCGCATTCACAGTCGGGGAATATTGGAACAAATGCATTTGAATGGACGTTTTGGAGTCGAGTTGGACCATCAGTGGTCGAAATGGTTCGTGTGAGGTTTCATATTGAAGCACTGGTGGGCGGAGAGTCCGCCTGGGTTAGTGTGTAGTCAATCTGCGCATGCGCAGTCAGGGAATAGTAGAACAAGGGAATTTGAATTTACGTTTTGGGCTAGAGGTGGACCATACTTGGTCCTAATGGGTCGTGTTAGGTTTCATATGGAAGTAATCCAACCTACACGGTCCGTTGCGACAATGGCCTACCTTAACCCCAAAGCTTCCACCTTAAATACCCTTCATCTACCATTCTTCGACTCCACTACAAACCATGCCATTCTGACTCTACCCCACGAGCGCTTCAATTTGATACCTCACACGGCCCATTTAAACCACCGATGGTCCATCTCTGACCCAAAACGTTCATTCGAATGCTCTTTTTCTACTGTTTCTCGACTGCACATATGCGTATATTGACGGCAGTTCCACTACAAGCCACCACAGTCGGACTCTCCCCCTCGAGCACTTCAATTATTGCACGATTTAGCACGGTTAAGAATTTTGTGACGTATGAAATCTACACCCGTGATCTTGACACGCACAGGTGTTTACTTGAGAGAATCCATTTCACAGGGCGGGAGTAGTAGGGAGACAGTAAATTGAGTCATATTGACCCCAAAAATTTGCATAATTTGAGGAGGAAACGAGGAGGAGAGGTCAAGTGCACTATAGTTCCGGCAGAATGACCAAAAAGCTACCTCCAACACAGGAGAGTTCCAATTGTTGCAGGGAATGTATTCATCCGCGGTGATGCGTTCTGGCGGTGATGCGGTCGGGGGAAAAAGCTTCCGCGGAGAAAAAGTAGTCCCCAGACTTCAAATACGTGGCATGGTCCGATTGGGTCGAGTGAGGTATCAAAGTGAAGCATTCGTGAAGGGGCATCTAATGGGCTGGGTGTTGGGTTGAAATATCGGCATTCTGCGCATGCGCGGTGGCCAAAGGGTATGGAAATAGACGTTTTGGAGCTAGGGGATTCCCTAATGGGCCGATGGAGTCGTATGAGGTATCAATGTGAAGCATTCGTGAAGGGGCATCTGATGGGCTGGGTGTGGGGTTGAAATATCGGCATTCTGCGCATGCGCGGTGGCCAAAGGGTATGGAAATAGACGTTTTGGGATCTAGGGGAGCCCCAAATGGGCCGATGGAGTTGTATGAGGTATCAATGTGAAGCCTATGTGAGGGGGCATCTGACTGGACTAGCGGCTCGAGCGTTGTCACCATTCTGCGCATGCGCAGACAGGGAATTGTGGGAAAAGGCTATGGGAATAGACGTGTTGGGATGTAGGTGAGCCACGAGTGGGCCGATTGGATCGAGTGAGGTATCAATGTGAAGCATTCGTGAAGGGGCATCTGATGGGCTGGGTGTGGGGTTGAAATATCGGCATTCTGCGCATGCGCGGTGGCCAAAGGGTATGGAAATAGACGTTTTGGAGCTAGGGGAGCCCCTAGTGGGTCGATGGAGGCGTATGAGGTATCAATGTGAAGCCTATGTGAGGAGGCATCTGACTGGACTAGTGGCTCGAGCGTTGTCACCATTCTGCGCATGCACAGACAGGCAATTGTGGGAAAAGGGTATGGAAATAGACGTTTTGGGATCTAGGGGAGCCCCTATTGGGCCGATGGAGTTGTATGAGGTATCAATGTGAAGCCTATGTGAGGGAGCATCTGACTGGACTAGTGTGTCGTTCGTTGTCACCATTCTACGCATGCGCAGACAGGGAATTGTGGGAAAAGTGTGTGGAAATAGACGTGTTGGGATGTAGGTGAGCCACGAGTGGGCCGATTGGGTCGAGTGAGGTATCCATGTGAAGCAGTTGTGAGGGATTATCCGACGGGGTGGGTGTAACGTGGAACTGACGTCATGCTGGGCATGCGCAGTAGAGAAAGTGTATGGAAATAGACATTTTGGCGCCGACAGGGGTCACTAACTGCGCGCGCGCGCGTGATCTGATGCCGCACGCGCGCGCGCGCAGTACATTGAAAGAACTGAAGCCCAGAACAGGGGGCTTGTAAACTTAAGCCCAGAACAGGGGACTTGAACATTGAAAGAACTTAAGTCCAGAGCGGGGCTTGTACATTGAAATGATGGGCGGCCCAATATACCACAGGTTTCCTGTATTGTACCATATATGTCCTGTATTATACATTATATATTCTGTATTATACAATCGGATAGCGGTTGTCGTGAATAACAACAAGTTCAGCAATGTTTATATAGTTTATTATCCCCAACGTTACATCATACCCAGGCTGGGAGAGCCGCCCTGGGTATGTTTAGTATGTTCACAGCAAAACAAATTGAAATATCAAACACCATGTTTTATTATTTAATGCACCGTCACATTAGGTACAAGTGTTTACTGAGCTCAAGTCAACGATCAGCATGTAGACATAGAGAGTATGTGCGGCATGTTGTGGTATTCATCAGTGCGCGGGTGACGCATTCAACCGATGGCGGTGGTCGGTCAGCTTGGTAAGGAAAAACGTGACATTGGTTACCCTCTCTACCACCCATTGTATGTTGGAGTGTTGACGATGTGCCCATCTCAAGGCATCCACGGTGTCCAGTATCTCCAGCATCGTCGCTAGTGACCGGTTAATGATGGTGAACGGCTGGTCAGACACATAGATATTATTGCCGGGATAATAATACCGTAACTGGCCCGTCTTTTTGTGACGTAAGATGTACCCGAAAGCGACATTCAATTTGAAGGCCGTAGTTTGATCTTTGAAGATGGCTTCCACGTAGCTGCGTAGACGGGTGCGCTTGGTCAGTCGAAAATTGTAAATATCTTGAATAGGGCCATGAGGGTGGAAACAGTGCCGTGTCATGGACCAATGGCGCCGATCAATGTCACTCACTGGATGGTTGTCCTGTAAGAGATCGCCCAGAAAATGTTCGATGTTGTCAGGCGTATGACTCGAAACCGTAACGCTGGGGTCCGGCTGGATATCCAGGCTCTTCTGAACTGTGGGTATAGGCGGGCTCTCCTTCATCGCATCACCAGTGGCGTTCGTCTCCCCGGGATTATCTTCACTGGGTCTGACCTTCCGCGGCTCCTCTTCAGTAGGAAGTTGTCGCTCATGCCATGGTACCGGGGCATGAATCAACCGTTGGTGTCGCAGCAGCTGACTGCGTCGTTTGAAGAGTTGACCACAATCCTCGCATGGACGCTTGGGTGGTCCATGAATTGAACGTTCGTGGCGCAGTAACTGATCCTCCCGATTAAATGACCGTGCGCAGGTTATACAAGTATACCGTGCATCGTTGTGGGTGGAGACCTCGTAGCGTCGTAAATTATCTAGACGAGTAAACTGCTTCTGGCAAGTTGTGCAAGTGAACATCTTGGTGGTTGACAGAGTGTCTGATGAAACGGCAAGGCCGCTTCCCTTTTATAGCACGCTAGCTGGTAATCTATTTTTAGCACACTCTACCCCAAGTCGAGGATCGAGATTGGTGTACTGGTGTACGACTGAGCCGCATTGTACGCGCGCATGAAGCCCCTCATACATACCCCAATGCAGGCGCAGACGCGAAGTGCCCGGATGATAGACACGGACGTCACCGATCCGAAAAGACACGGACTTTACCGAAAAGACACGGACTTTACCCAAAATACACGGACGTACCCGAAAAGACACGAAGGTGAACGACATTGTGAAAAAACCCCACAGACAGGTTATTACATGCATTCCTATGATGTTCACAGGTTATTCACGCATGATAAAAGGATTGACCTGTAATCTGTGTTGTTGTTGTTGCTCTATTTTTTGGACTAAGCCATCAGAATAGTACGTATCACGGACTACACCCGACGTCTAGGCGCGCATGTGTGACCTGGTCTATAAAACACGTCCCTCTGGATCCTACACCTTCATTTCTACGGTTGCAGAGCCATGACGGAGATCCAGCCCTATGCGACTCGCATTTTACAGCATGCCACCGTGGTTAATTCCGGTCCATGTTTGCAGATGGCGACGACAACGAGGGGCGACGCCAGATCCTGAACGAGTTCACAGAAGCGGTCCTCGACAGAGTGCACTCGATGGAGAGGTGTGCCATCACTCACCACTACGGGACTATGACAGCCATCCTTGATGCTCGGGCTATGGACCACGAGCGCTCACGCCGGAACCAGCGACGGATGGTTGGTCTCACAATAGTCTGTGCCCTATTGACCCTGGCGCTGTGGTATTGACAGTGGGACCTGACTATAAATACGAGGGTCAGACAGAGTGTGTGTCATTCACCGTTCGTCATTGGATCAAGCATGTCACCCGTCCTACGAGCCATCCTTCCCCTTACACCCCGGGTGGGGTTACACGTCTATGAAGATAAAGTCACCCTCGTGGAAGACCGTGGAGATGTTTGCTGGTCGCCCGCTGAGACCGTATCGAATACGGTTACGCTACACCGTGACGGCTGGACCAAATTTAAACGGGTGTTGAGCGGCGAGCTCGATGGACACGTCATCCACATAGACAATGCCATCTACGTATACCGTGGACCCTTCTTCCCACGCCTGGGCCGCTACCAAGACCCTACGCGAAGCTTCACCCTAGACCCCGATCTGTGGATAGCCTTCGAGAAAGTGGTGCCTATCGTGGACCAGCTGTTTACACCGGACGAGCGGCCATCAGACGAGTTGGAGTGGGCTCGTGCCCGGAGAGAAGCAGCGGCAGAACCCAATGAACAAATGTCTAGCCATGAACCAGACGACGATGCCATTGATTACCCGGCTAGACTCAGTCAGCCCAGTGACATGACCACCTGATCCTTTGATCTCACGGGGTTCTCCCTATAAATACGAGACAGTCAAATCTGGTACCATTCACGTACTGACCATGACGGAGGCAGTACGGGCGTATCTCAGCTTGACCCCCGAGGTTTTCCTGCACGTGTATGCGGATAAGGTCGATATCATGGAGGAGGTGGGAGACATATGTGATGCGGACCCTACACAACCGTGCCCGGCTCACATTCGTCTGTCACGAGAGGGCTGGACCAAATTCAAACGGGTGTTGTCTGGTGAACTGGACGGCGACCTCATCCACTTGTGTCACGATGTGTACATCCGACGCGGCCCTTTCTTTGCTCAATTGGCTCGGTTAGATGGGGGTACAGTGCATTTTACCCTTCACCCTGATCTATGGTCTGCATTGGAAGATGCCGTGGTAGATGTGGATGAAGTGCTTATCAAGCGGTCATCAGACGAGTTGGACTGGTCATTTGCCATGGACACTGTGGAAGCCAACGAAGAAAATCAGAAAGAAACTCCGGCCCAAGATATACCCGTTATAAATAAACGATAGAGCCAGGGTGCATCATCATTTTGTCACCATGAAGCGCTGGGAGAAGGTGTTGGATAACTTATACTACAGTCCCGACAGTCCGGCGGCCTATAGTGCATTGTCGGCTCTCTATCGAGCGGCCAAACCCCAGGGGATACAACGTGCCCAAGTCCGAGATTGGTTAAGAAAACAAGACACCTATACCTTACATCGATCTGTCCGTCGCCATTTTCTACGGAACCGGGTCATCGTGGGAGGAATAGATGCCCAGTGGCAAGCGGATTTTGTCGATATGAGCGCCTTTGCCAAACACAACGATGGGAATCGGTATATCTTGACGTGCATCGATATCCTATCCAAGTATGCGTGGGTGGTACCCATCCGGACGAAAACGGGGGCGAATCTCATAGCGGCGTTCAAAGACATCTTCAAGACCGGGCGCAAACCTTTGTATTTGCAAACCGACGAAGGCACGGAATTCCTCAACAGACCGTTCCAACAGTTTCTGAAAGCCCAGAAGGTGTTTTTCTTCCATACGTACGAGACCAAGGCTTCCGTGGTGGAAAGGTTCAACAGGACATTCAAAGGCCGTATGTATAAATATTTCACCTATAAGAATACAAGACGGTACATCGATGTTCTCCCGAAACTTGTGAGTGGTTACAATCGAGCCTATCATCGGAGTATAGAGAGAGCCCCCATTACCGTGACCCAACGCAATGAAGCCCAAGTCCGGCGTGTCTTGTACCCCAGGTCATCGCAGCGAACGACGAAGGCGGTGTGCAAGGTCGGGGACCCTGTAAGGATCAGTAAAGTCAAGGGCAAGTTCGAGAAAAGTTACTTGCCCAACTGGAGCGATGAGCACTTCCTGATTAAACGGCGCCTACCCCGACAGCAGCGAGTCTATGAACTGGAAGATCTTCAAGGGGAACCGTTGCTAGGGACGTTTTACGAGACGGAATTACAGCCTATCGTAAAAACACAGCAAGACTACTACACGGTGGAGCAGATTTTGAAAACGGAACGTCGACGTGGCAAACTGTTTCATTTCGTCAAATGGCAAGGCTGGCCCAGTTCCTTCAATTCCTGGGTCGCTGCCAACCAGGTGAAACGACTATAAAGCCAGACACCACTGCCGTCATCTTTCATTCCACGTCCGACCACATTGCTATGGACAAACAGCAGCTGCCTCTGAACACAGCGTCTCCCAAAACGCGCAAAGCGCAAGTGGGCTTTGTGGTGATACTGCTAACCCTGCTGAGTGTGTTGTACGGAGGTGTGTTTTACGACGTAGCCTATGTCAGCACGTTACTTAACCAACTGAGAACACCAGCCACCAGTGAAACCGGTCTACAGATAGCACCAGTCAACCCCGTATCGAGCCCAGTCATCACCACACCCCGTGTACAAGCCACGTCGAGCTCCACACCAAGCTCCACACCTACACCAAGTACATCCACTACGTCTGAAAACCCACCGGATTTCATCCCTCACAGTAAACCGACAACGACGACCGACGTTGTACCCACCACCATCATCATCCCTGACAGTGAACAGACAACGACGACCGACGTTGTACCCACCACTCCAGTTCACTCGTACCAAATTTACAAGAGCGGGTTACCACGACAGCGGATACATCTCCAACCATGGACCCTCGGTGGCAGCATCCCTTCACTTGCGTCATCGCAGGACCGACGGGTTTCGGCAAAACGCACTTCGTCAGGAAGCTCCTTCAACACGCCGACAGCATGATCACCCCACCCATTGCCCGAGTCGTGTGGTGGTACGGAGAATGGCAGGAAACGTATGCAGCAATGCCCCACATCACGTTCGTGGAAGGCCTACCCAATCTGGCCGATTTGGAACCCGACACCTTGGTGGTTCTGGATGATCTCATGGCGGAGACGGATGCGCGGGTCACCCAACTCTTTACCAAAGGCAGCCACCATCGACGGCTCAGCATCATCTACATTGTGCATAATCTGTTCAGTAAAAACAAAGAACATCGGAACATCAGCTTAAATGCCCACTACCTGGTGGTCTTCAAAAACCCGAGAGATACCACTCAACTGCTGCACCTGGCGAGACAGATGTATCCGGCCGCACACCGTTTGCGTTGGAAGCCTTTAAAGATGCCACAACCCCTCAGCACGGGTATATGCTCTTCGACCTCAAGCAAGCCACCCCCGAACATCTTCGACTACGGACCGGCATCTTTCCCGGAGAGGCCCACCACGTGTACATGCAAAAATAATGTAAACACACCCACAGTGCCCCCCCCAGCTGGGGTCTGTGTGTTTGATGATGGGGATAATGAAAAGAATGAATACCACAGCATGGTTGACTTTGTCTCTGTTCTCTGAAGTAGATGAAAAGAGCAGAGTTGTGGGTTCTAGCATTAGTTGTACATGATGTCTGCACGAGTACGGAAGCACGCTCCCACGCTCCGTGTATTGAAGACGGCCCCACCCGAGTTGGTCCGAACCATTGTACGCGGTGCGGACCCTGACCTTGTATGCTGTCTGTGCGAGATCGGGTACAACCTGTTAAAACGTACCACTGACTCCGGCTCAGAAGACCAAGTTGGCCAAGCATAAGACAGGTCTCCGAACCTTAGTCCAGAAGCGGGTCCCTCAAACGCAAAAGAAAAAGGTGTTACAGAAAGGCGGCTTTTTCGGGGCCATCTTAGCACCGTTGGCCGCTTCCGTGTTGGGTCCAGTATTGGGTGGACTCTTCGGCCGACAATGAACCACACGAAAAAAATGGTCCTCGTCGAACCACGGTTCCTTCAAAACCTCCAATCGCCCTACCCTGTCCCACCTACGGTGAAGACCATAAACGCCCTCGATGGAGAGATGCAACAGATCTTACAGAGACCGGGATTAAGCGACAGTGAGAAAGTACAACGGTACAATGAGACGCTTCAACGGTACATGACGTTCATGGACCAATACAAAACCCTCTCTACCCCACCACCACCACCACCACGTGACACACCGCCGACCTCAGCACCGCTCCAACGGCCGCCATTACCAGGGGTACCACCCACAGCCCCACAGTGGGTGGAAGACGAAGTGCTGAAGAGTGTACCTGCATCGTTCAAGAAACAAGCTGGCCTGGTATTACAACGGATGAAACAGAACCCTAACATGACTTGGAATGATAAAGGCGAACTCCTGGTACAGAATCAGGTGGTCCCGGGGACCCACATGACGGATTTAGTGAATGATCTGATGCGTCAACGCAGGTCGCACACGGATCTTCGAGGATGGGAGGTCTTCGCTCAAGGCTTGAAAGACATGCATGTACCACAGGAATTGGTGGGGAACCCCACCGCTGGGCCTTTATGCAGCAAACCCAGCAATCGCCGAGTGGCCCACTACCTTCTTGGGAATCCGACTGGGAACCGGAGTCACCCCCCAAAACTCCACCACCACCACCACAACGGGCACCTTCTTTTCAAACCTTTAAAAAACCACCCTCGATCAGGACACCCCACATCTCCAGAGCCGTGACACGTAGTAAGTCAACGCGACGAACACGACGCCGGACACAACCGCCAAGGCCTGGAACACCTATTAAAACCAACAGCAGCAGCAGGACAGCTCAGTCGCCATGTTTTACCTCACCCTACCCAGTAACAGTTCGCTGGATGTGTTTCCTGACAAAACCGTGGCCAAGTACGTGACCCAGTTACCGCAACCGTTGCATTTACCTGGACGATGGGAATGTGGCATTGTGGATATCCAATACCCTTACTCGTGGTACAACGTGCGAGCCAATGAAGCCTGGTACGAGGTGACCTACGAAGGAAAAGACACCGGACTCACCCTCCCCGAAGGCCAATACGATACTCCCAAGGAGTTCATCGGTGGGCTGTCAAGACTGTTGCATTATAAGGCTCTACGGCAGGTCACGAATAGTTCAAAACCCATCCAAGACTATCCCTTCAAGAATCATGTGGACTTCGATTACAACGCACACAACGACAAGGCACAGCTTACCGTCACCGCCAACGCGAGTGTCGTATCCTACAGAAAATGCTGGGTTTCGATCTACAGACGTTCGCTGGTCCCACCGAACACCATGGCGAGATCCCGATGGATATGAAGTCGGGTATGTACGGACTCTACGTCTACTCGGACGTGGTGGACAACCACATCGTGGGCGAGATCAACACACCTCTGTTACGGGTGGTCCCCATTAAAAATAAGTATGGCGATCAAGTCACCCACAGTTTCACCCACATGCTCTACCTGCCCGTACGACAAACCCACATAAACACGATCACGGTGGATATAAGAGATGACACGGGACGACCGGTGGCATTCGAACGCGGGAAAGTGGTGCCGACACTTCATTTTCGACAAGCACGTGCTCCCCACTTTGTATAATGAAGGTGCCTTACGAGTGCGATGCACGCAGCTATGTGGACTATTATGCCCAACAGGCCGGTGGTGGCTTTCCGGTTTTCAGTGGTGCACGCATGCAACGAGGACATGGACGGGGGAACATACTCGGCAGCATCGTCAAAACGTTCCTGCCCTTGGTGACGCGTGGTGTGAAAAGCAATCGACAAACAAGCGGTACGCAGTGGACTGCAAGTGGCCGGTGATGTCTTGGGGGGTACGGCACCCAAAGAAGCCTTGAAACGGCGGGCCAAAGAAGCGGGAGGCGTCTTGGTGGCCAAAGCACAACGCACCGTAGGGAATAAAAGAGCCGCCCCACGGAGACCACGCACCAGTCGACGACCGACCCAGCGACGACGCACATCGAAGACCCGGGATATCTTTTCTTAAACATGTCCTTGATCCACGCCGAGTCCTGCCCCTCCACCAACAGTGAATTTGATTTGTGGACCGTCCCGCCCAAACAGACCAGTGCCGAACAAGGATTATGGGTGGAGCATCTCCCGCTGTCCAGCATCAACGCAACAGGGCCCATCGAGTTCACCATCAGTAATGCGGATACGACCTATGTGGATTTAGCCCATACCTACTTGTATGAGAAAGCCAAGATCACCAATGGAGATGGCACCAGAATCGCCGACCAAGCAACGGTGGGCCCCACGAATCTCTGGCTGCGCTCGATGTTTCAACAGGTGGATATATTTCTCAGCGACAAACTCATCAGTGACTCGACCAACACGTACCCCTATCGAGCCTACATAGAGACGCTGTTGTCGCATGGGCGAGAGGCTAAAAAATCTCAACTGACAGCCGCTTTATTCTACCAGGACAAAGCCGAGCACATGGGCGCAGAGAACGACAATACAGGATATAGCAAACGGAAGGCTTTGACCGCGAACGGCGTCTCGGTGGATATGATCGGTCGACTGCACGCAGACATGTTCATGCAAGACCAATACCTCTTGAACAAGATCCCCATCAAAATCCGACTGATACGGGCGCCTCCGACCTTCGCCTCCGGTAACCACTAACGTAGAGGGGCATGCCAGCTGACTTATAAAGTTATCATGAAGACGCGGTCACCTGTATGTCCGAAAATTGAAACCGAATCAGCCAGTTCAATTCAGGACACATGGCCAGCCTGGACAAAACCAGCCCAATTTTCCCTATCCACTGAGCGACCTGTACAAACCAGTGTTCTCTGTGTCTGCTGCAGATATGAGGCGCCAACAAAGAAAACCTGTTCCTGGGGGAACTACCCAAGCGATTGATCCTGGCCTGTGTGGAAAATGCGGTTTCGAGTGAACCTGCGAGAATCCGTTTGACTTTAAACATTTCGGCATCAATTTTGCTTTGGCCTATGTGGATGGACAACAGGTGCCAGCCACGGCCTTAACCCCGAACTTTGGGCGCGCGAATTTCATTCGAGCCTATCAGAGCCTGTTTACAGCCACCGGTCAAATCAACCAGGACGAAGGGAATTTCATCAGTCGGGAGGACTACGGGAACGGATACACGTTGTTCTGTTTCGATCTGACCCCCATCTTAGAGAACGACCATCAGCTGGACCTGGCCAAGCAAGGTAATTTACGGTTGGAAATCCACTTTCAACGAGCCCTCCGGAGCACCGTCAATGTGATCTGCTACGCCGAGTTTGACAACATCATTCAAGTGGACAAGGCGCGCAACGTGCTGTGTGACTTCTCTACCTAACATGGATACAGACCAGATAACCACCGTGCTGGAGAATGACCCAGAGACACGTATGATGTTTCAAGGGGTGTTCGCCCGAGATGTGTTCCCATTAGACCGTGTGTATCCGGCTGCTTACGTTCTCAACGCGGACCCGATGGATCGGCCCGGTGAACATTGGGTGGCCGTGTACTTGACAGAACAGCAGGGCGAATACTTTGACCCGTACGGCCTGCCACCCCTCATCCCGATTTAACAGACATCATGGATCAAGGCACAGAGACGTGGTGTTGGAACAGTCAAACGTTGCAAAGCCTGA
>JAVTVY010015548.1:0-65281 GCA_036873755.1 Hanleya hanleyi
AGTGTTAGGGAGGAATGTATGTCAAGTCGAGTGGCAAAGCGGTGTTAGGGAGGAATGTATGTGAAGTCCAGTGTCAAAGTGGTGTTAGGGAGGAATGTATTTGAAGTTGAATGTCAAAGCGGTGTTAGGGAGGAATGTATGTGAAGTTGACTGTCAAAGCGGTGTTAGGGAGGAATGTATGTGAAGTCGAGTGTCAAAGCGGTGTTAGGGAAGAATGTATGTAATGTTGAGTGTCAAAGCGGTATTAGGACTTAGGGTTAGGTATGCTTCATAACTATCAGGTTTAGGGTCATTTCAGCTATAGAAGTCAGATAATTTCCCCACCAAAGCGTAACTAGGGTAATGTCGAAGCTGGGCGTTCAGCATGAGTGTGCTTGAAGTTGACTTTCAAAGCACTGTTAGGAAGGAATATATCTGAAGTGCAGTGTCAAAGCGGTATTAGGGAAAAATGTACGTGCAATCGAGTGTCAAGGCTGTATTAGGGAGGAATGTATGTTTAGGTGAGTGTCAAAGCAGTGTCACGGAATGTATGTCAAGTCGAATGTCAAATTGCAGGCCTTGCGTTTCGACGGGTATCCGGGTATCCGATACTCGTGGAGATACCCGTTCATTCGCTTCACGGGAATCTGTTTGGATACCCGTAAAATAATGTCTGGGGAAAATTTTGTCTATCAAAAAAACCATATTCGGCTTTAATAAACGATAGTTTACCTAGAAATCATCGACCGCAGGCTTTACAAATGGCGGAAGTTCATATTTTTACGACGTCTTAAGTGGGCGACGAATTATGGCAGCTGCGTGCATTCTCTTGTACTGGGCGATTTTCGTCGTATCATCTGTAGCTACGGGCATTTACACAAACAACCGTGCATAGGAGAATGCAATTGCAGAAACTATCGTGTTATGGTCGATGTTTACAAACGGTAAACATGGAGGACACGAGAGGGCTTGATTCCAATCTGCTTGAAAATGTCGAAAGGAAAGACAATATCTGTACAGGCTTACAACGGATGGCCAGATAATGTAAAGGATGGTTTTGTCTTCATACAGAACGACGAAAACACGAAATTAACTCATTATAATCCCTGAAGTTAGTACTGTGGTGAACTTCTTAAATGTGTGTTCATTGGAATTGTTCGTAATTTCTTGACTTACATCACTCAATTTTAAGTTCATATTGTGTGTTTGTTCAATTCATCAACATATTTAAGTTATATGCTAGGTGTCATGAAGATGGTATTACTATATATGCAGCACTTAAGTATAAACATTCGTAATGAATGAAGTCGGAAGCTGAGCTGGTGACCCGTGACATTCATAGTGAGAGACAGAGCTATTTTTTAGTCCATAATGAGAATATAATCAAGGTCCATAACCTTAAATCGAAAATTTTCAAGTGACTCCAAATTACAGCTCCAAATTAAATTAATTCAAGGAGACAATCCTTGACACAATTTCATAAATCATGCTGCATGCTATTGTGGTTGCTCAAGAGAAAGTTTATCCACTCATCCTATCACAGTAAAATTGACAGTTGATTGAACGGTGAAATATCAGCTCAGTGAATCGAATGGCTACACAGCGGTGGGGAACAACATGATGTGAGAATCAATTATCCTATTAACAACAGTAAACATGAAAAGAGTACCCGTAAACTGGGGTGACTTTGAACACTTTTTTCGGTTTTTGTTTGATTTCGGCTACTTCATCTTAATAAATTTGTGATATTATAATCTCAAAATACCTTCTGAGGTCTACCCTTTCTGACATGTTTGTTTGGTAAAGTTTCATGGAATGGTTAATATATATTTTTTTAAATAACTAGCTGTTCAAAGTCACCCCGTGTTTGGGGTGACTTTGAACACCTATGTTATTCCCTTATTTTCACCATTATTGTAGACGAAAATTCAAACCCATCCCCTAATAGGGGTGACACTGAACACATTTAAGGTTTTTAAAAATATTTTTAATCACAACTTCTCATTAATTCAACAGAAAATCACAGAAAAATACATAAAATGGTAAAACTCTTGTCGGTGGAGATTAGGTCTACTATCCGCTACCATCTGTAAGCAGATATATCACACCTTCATTTGAAATCTGGCTCGGACACTGAGGAGGACTCAGCCCAACTGAGTTACACATTGATGTATTAATATGTTTATTATATATATTTTGCAGATATCTAGGTAGAAGATATATACTGTACCGGTACCATATCCAAAGATGCCTCGGACATATAAGAGAAAACTTTGTCAATGTCAGTGATCCTTGGAGCACATCCTTCACTGCCTTTTCTGGGGTTTCTGATGTGTAATTTTGGTAAGTCCGACCACCAAGTTTTCTCTTATATGTCCGAGGCATCTTTGGATATGGTACCGGTACAGTATATATCTTCTACCTAGTTAGATATCTGCAAAATATATATAATAAACATATTAATACAACAATGTGTAACTCAGTATTGGTAAGCTATGCTACCCACCTTCTCCTGTTCAGTATTGAACATTAAAGTGTGGTTTGAGTCCTCCTACAACAGTGGCCAAGATTCCCTCAAAATCAAATTTTGATGTTCAAAGTCACCCCATTGTTGTTTTTTGCATCCATATTTAAAACAAAAAAAGATACATAGTTAATTACACCTGTATCATGTTTGCAACATCACACCTGATACATCATATGCAGAACAACTTGTTTTACACAATAGTATTAGGAGGATCACAAAGATTTTTACCGCCACCGAAAAATGTCCAAATATTCACATTGCACTTACGAAGTGTCAGTAAGCTGCAGAGAATATTTTGAGAATTTCTTTCTACCCTGTAAGGTAGAATTGTATACCACCTTCATACTCACAAGTAACATATAACCTTTGTCTTTGAAAAATACCGCGAAAAAAATCACGAAAAAGAACCCGTCAAAACGTTCAAAGTCACCCTGCCGTTCAAAGTCACCCCAGTTTACGGGTACATAAATGTTTATTCCACTTTAATCTCCACACTTCAATTTTTCGTCACTTCAGTGGATACTGGTAGATACCCGTAAACTGAAATTGCGGGTATCCGTTTGGATACCCGTGAATTTTGACGAAAAGCAAGGCCTGCTGCTGTATATTCTCGAAAATGTAGTAAGGATTTAGGCAAGTTAACCATTATTTTCTCGCACCAACGCACGCGTCACACCAACACACGTGTTGTTGTTGTTGTAAAGTTCCGTGAACGGAGTTGTAATAAATTAATCGGAGTAATTTTGCCTGTGAGATTATAAAACTAAAATGGACAAACTGCCAATTCAATATCATAAATGGAGTGAATAAAATCCAAGAGATAAACTCATATTAACAGTCGGTGGGTGAAACCACTCTGTTCACTTCAACTGGAAGCTTTCATTTATAATTTCAGAAAATGTCACAGGGGCTAATTCTCAGGGAAATTATTATTTATACTGGTTTACTGGGATATTTTTCAGGAAGTCGTGGATATTAAAGTTCTTTTTATAGACTGGTAATTTTCTGTATTTGTGAAATGTTGCACTGTAACTAAAGTATTTTTTGTTGACATCAACAATCTGACATTAATGTGCTGAAAGATGCAAGATCGTGATCAATCAAGAACATAAAAATGAACATATTAAATTATCGTTTGTTTATTTTCACAATTCAAATACACAGCGGTATTGACAGGCTCCATTGCTCATCATATAGAATTTTTTTATACATTCCTTATGGTGGTTGCAAAATTACAAACACAGGAAGGAAGCAATCAGAGATTGCTCAATTGTATGCCCCCCTTCCACTTTAATCCGACACTGCCCCGCCATTGTTCTGTTCTTTATTGGTTGGTGGAGGCATAATTTGGATAATTATAAAAATTCTGTTTCAGTCACTTTTTTGCCATGTCTCACATAATACATATTCCAAATATCAAGCAACAAGTGATAATACGATGCTTCGATGCAAGATGGTCGCCAGGGCTTTCGCCAAACCCGAAAATGTGACCTGGTTATGAGACCTACATTCCTTGGGAGTATATTGTGGTGAAATTATGAAGCGATCAGTGAATTTTGTACCCAATTCATTGTTTTTGGAGCAATTTCATACTTCAGGACCTATGTTGTCTGCTTTGGAATGTAGAATAACATATAATATAGCCATTTTCCTGGTTCA
Source organism: Hanleya hanleyi (assembly GCA_036873755.1). Lineage (NCBI taxonomy): Eukaryota > Metazoa > Mollusca > Polyplacophora > Lepidopleurida > Hanleyidae > Hanleya > Hanleya hanleyi. Next base: position 4,166 of record JAVTVY010015548.1, read on the forward strand.
AATCAGTTATGGACTGAGATCCAGCTTGGACAAATAAATATATCCCATTCACTTAGGTTTAAACAAAGGGCCATAACTCTTGAAAATATAACCAAAAACAGAGAAACTTCACGATACACACCTATGGGTCACTGACCACATACAGGGGTTTTTTCAGACGAAAATCCTTTATCGAACTCAATTTCAAAACTTGAAAAACTCAATTTTTTTTGCGCGCCTTCGGCACGCTAAAAGTACAATAAAACTCAATTTTTCAACTTTTTAGTCGTGTGGTAGATATAAAACTCAATTTTTTATTATTTTAGTAGTACACTCCAAACAATCTTTTATTTGATCGCTTTTTCATCGCAGAGAAAAATACAAATGTTAACATGAATTGCAGGCAAGCGCCTAAAAGGTGCGTGGACCCCTCAGCCTGTTTTTTTTTAGTCAAGTAGGACCAGGGCTGCATCTAGAGCCAGTTTAGATTTGGAAAACACATGGGCACCCAAAACTCAAATGAAACAAAAAACGATTTTTTATTTGAAAAGATTTCTGAAGGAAATACTCCTAGAAAAAGCTTCTGAAAGCCTCAATATCGATCCGATTGCATAGCTGTGTATTGAATTTCATGTTAATAAACCTTTGTTTTGTGATTGATCACAGGCTCTTTGCGCCGAAATTCACTTAAAAAAATTGGACCCTCAATAATGAATTACGAAAAGGAACTGGGAGTTTGGGATCGGAACCTGCAAAAAATCCCTGGATACCGTATATAACAGACTTCGGTTTCACGTGAGTGATGTGCTGGGATTACAGCATGCAAGGAAGTGTAGCTTTATCAGTGGCAATTTATGCATTGCACAAGTGTAATAACAAGTAAACACACTTATTGACACAGGCCAACCCTTATCATTATTTGGGGGGAGCTCCAGGTATGCACCGATTCAAAATTGCACACAGTCAGGCTAAAAATGGACTCTCCTAATCACTCGTTTTACATAATTTCCAAGGTACAGTAACATGTTTGGTGACAAAAATTGAAGCATTATGTTGTACCAGTTAAATGCGTGGACACAAATATGGTTCATGCAAAAGTTTTAGAATAAATCATATGATGCAGAATAGAATGATTTAATAGCAAAATTTAAGAAAAATGTTGTCCTTCATTCAATAATAATCATGAACGGACCAGGCTTTCTTGTATCAGGGAACCTTCAAAATTCACAACGAAACATGCAAACAAGGGTTCCCGATGGGCATAGATAACAGTGCAAAAGCTAAGCCATCAATAAATTAAAAAATTTAAAAAATCATGAAATTATCATAGCCATCTGAAAATCTAATCATTTCATCTGTCAACATTCAGGAAGCTCTCACCAAATTTTGGGCAGGCCCGACTTGATAGATCTGCAGACATTCAGCGGACAAGAACATGTTGATGGGCATAGATAACAGTGCAGAAGCTAACCCATCAATAAATAATAATTTTTTTAAAAAAAAATCATGACATCATCATAGCCATCTGAAAATCTAATCATTTCATCTGTCAACATTCAGGAAGCTCTCACCAAAGTTTGGTCAGACCCGACTTCATAGATCTGCAGATATTCAGCGGACAAGAACATGTTGATGGGCATAGATAACAGTGCAAAAGCTACGCCATCAATAAATAATAAAAAAAATAATTAAAATCATGACATCATCATAGCCATCTGAAAATCTAATCATTTCATCTGTCAACATTCAGGAAGCTCTCACCAAAGTTTGGTCAGGCCCGACTTCATAGATCTGAAGATATTTAGCGGACAAGAAAATGTTGACGGACGGACGCTAGGACGGACGGACGTACGTACATGGCAACGACAAGACCCCACAGCCCTATGGCTAAAAATGGCATAATAATAAACATGAATGTCCATTTTGTTATGCATGTACTTCAGAGTGAGGTATGGAGGTTCACACAAATAAACTACTGAAGTGTAATTGCTAAAGTAAATCCCATGCAACACATGCGGATATATGGAATGGACTGATAAATTACAATTTCATATCAATGCCATCTCAAATTTACACCACCGATGAAATACTAACAAAAAGTTTTTTTTCTGCCAGTGTTGACCAGTATGACCCGGTATTACCATCTCTCTAGCATTTTTACGAAATGAATGGGGCTACAACATGCACTTTCAGAATGCAGGCGGCCATGTTTGGAATATGATATGTGGTACAGACAATAGGCCTAAAATGATCTTTATTTGGGGATAAAAATTGACATAGAGTGCAAGGTGGTTTCCCTCTACGCAACTGCTATCCATACAATTCCTTCTGCGTTCATTCGTATATTTAATTGATTGTAATTCTTCGGGACCGTAACTCGTCGGTGTGTACCTTCCTTTCGTCGGACTGTCAAACGATTGTCACGTTGCCTTGGTAGGGTCAAGGTTGTTTATTAGCCAATCACGGCGCTACAGAGGGCGCTGGTTGGGAGCCCGCGAAAGAGTGCGCTACTTCACACTAATCCTGGTTTCTGAATGCAACAAGGGAGACAACTATTTATTGATGCAGTATCTCTGTCGAAGGAAAATGGCTGCCAATCGCTGTCGAAAGATGTTAAATAATGAAAGTACTCAAAGTACTGATGTCTGGATCGCCAATAATGGATTTAAAGTTTCAAAATGTTTCAGCTGGCATGTTTCAGCCGATAGCAGATGTATGGATAAATGTGGAGATTTTCTCCAATTTGTGGACGAGTCTGTTTGGGAGATCACAACTGGAACACAGTTTAGTCTTCAAGGAAGTGAATTTGTGAAGGCGGCTCATTTAGAAATATGCTTGGTCTTCATGGTAGCAAGAAACTATCTACAGTAATATGCTTAAAAGTGGATCGTCTGCGTCGATGTCTTCTACCAGTTTTTGCGAGCAGATTTTCATAATTCATGCAATTTTATTGTGACAAAGCCACAAATATGCGAGGAGACTGGATAGTTTTATTAATGTGTTTTTATTTGTGTAGCACAGATATTTGCAAGAGCTGCATGAGTTTGTTAAGTCCCCATTACTTATATATGCCTGCATGGTGTTTATAGTAAATTTGTTTGTTGACAACGATAACGTTGGAGAGACAATTTTTGTGAAAATTCCTGTTGTTGTTGCTGTACGATCATTGCGTATATAATTTAGTTTGAAAAAGTTTGAAAAACACCAACAACAAAACTTTTCAAAAGCGGTACCTGCAAATTCTGTTGTTTCCGCTTTCGGAAAGTTTTGTTGTTGTTCAAACTTTTTGAAACTAAATTATATTCGGTGAGCAGAGTCCCCCGGAATACATAAATTTGCACTGGACAGGATCCGGTCAAGTTCACAAGACGAGAAAAATGTAAATACTATTGTTGTGTCGACATATCTCCTCTGGAAATATATTTCCATGCAGTATGCGTACACATTAAAATAGTAACGAACGCCGACTTCACGGGAAAGAACGTACGAGTGTTGAAAACTGGGGTCTTCATAATCCCAGAACCTGAACCTGTCAAGTGCGACACTCAGATCAAGGAACAAGATTTGCAACGTATGATCGTACAGCAACATTAACAGAGATTTTCGCACAAATTGTCTCTCCAGCGCTATCGTTGTCAACAAACAAATTGCGAACTATAAACACCAGGCATATATATTATAAGTAATCTGACTTACCGCAAACTCAGACAGATGCAAACCCGCACTCAGACGGCAAACACCACGAGGTGGACAGCTTACCATATTACCAGGTCATCAATTTACATTTACAACAGTCTACGGTGACAGCACAGCGCTGACATGAGTTATCGCCTGGTGGGCGCTGAGAACCGGGTTTGAGCCGATCGCCCGGAATCAAAGAACAAAAAAATAGTCCACGGATTCAAGCAATCCCTGGGCGAAGAAATGAATATGAAATACACTCAAATTCAGATTTCGTTTTATTTCTAGTTAACATGAAACGATTACGACTGTTTTTTCTTCATCTTCTGGTTAATACCCTGATATAAGACTCAAACACAGTGAAAATCACTGGCGGAGTGATACAGGTCAACCCAGGGTCACAGCATTATAGTGCACGTATACATTTGCATATATTTCGTGAGTGGCAGCATAGTCTGGTCGCACCGCTACGCGGTGGCGATCCAGACAACAACAAAAATAGTCCACGGATTTAAGCAATCCCTGGGCGAAGAAATGAATATGAAATACACTCAAATTCAGATTTCGTTTTATTTCTAGTTCACATGAAACGATTACGACTGTTTTTTTTCTTCATTTTCTGGTTAATACCCTGATATAAGACTCAACACAGTGAAAATCACTGGCGGAGTGATACAGGTTAACCCAGGGTCATCCCATTATAGTGCACGTACACATTTGCATAAATTTCGTGAGTGGCAGCATAGTCTGGTCGACACCGCTACGCGGTGACGATCCAGACACAAATGGAAAGGTAACGATCGAATCTTTTACCCCAAAATTGTTGATGTCTTTCGTTATGATTCCAACAACGATCCTGGTTTAGGCCGTTGTCAGTTAATAGGTTGTTTAGCATGACCTTCTCCTGTCAAAACATACATGCTAGATGCTATAATTATTAATTATTGAAGGTAAATTTTCTACCATGGACTCATTCCATATCAAATCAAAATAATCTCCCATTAGCCTGTTCCATAAAGCAAATGAACAGGACAATGTGTGTAATTATTCTCTAAAGAGACATTTTAAGTTTGCTTTAATTTAATTAAAACATTCTGTAAATAATTATGGTAGATTATAGTAAAACTTAAATGCACACACATTGTGTGAAAAAAAATCAAGGGAAACAACTCTTACTTCAATGTGACTACTATAAAAGATATCTTACATAACTTATTGCCTGAATTTTCAACGTCAGGAGTCCCCTCTTATTGAAATCTAATTTTATTTCTTTTACACTGACTGAAGATAGGGATTCTCTGTCCAAGGCAACGAATTTTGTATGTCCGTCGTCCTTAAGCTGTACGAGAATTTTGACGTGCACGTCGACAGCATGTGTTGTACTTGTTGTTGTGGGGACTGAAGACGTGAAGCGCTCGACCACTTCGCTCAAAAGCGTTTCATCAGAGAAATGGATGGTTAAATTAGGCACGATGTACCGACTGGTTGATGAGGAAACAACTGATCCATTAACCAAAACCATGATGACTTGGGTACACAACCGTCTAAACTGCCGGAGTTCTAACTTTACTGCAACGTGCTCGACACGTGGGAATCCCCGCTAGAGATGCATGCCGGGATAACGACTTCGCCTCGTTTTAAAAGAGCGGGCTTCCCCCAAGAATGTGAACCAAAATGGCGGATTTTGATCGCCTCCGCGGTTGACAGCACGGTCAGCTCATTCGTTTTCATGGATTTGCTTACTTATTTTTTTACGGCCAATAATTACTGATAATTAAAATACATGCGGCATTATTGATCTCCAAAATATTGATGCGGACGGGTCATGCGAAACAACCTATCAACTGACAACGGCCTTCCTGTCTCTGCAATTGACCGCAACGTCGGCCAAAAAAAATTCTTGCCGGCAGACGCAAATTATATATTTCTTCCGACTATTTTTTCACAGAAACTCAATTTTTTTAAACTCAATTTTTTAGCGCGCCTTCGGCGCGCAAACTATCAACCCCAGAAAATACTCAATTTCCGAGAAAAAAACTCAATTTAAAAAATTCCAAAAACTCAATTTGTAATCGTTTTTCATCGGGGTTACCCCGATGAAAAACTGTCTGAAAAAAACCCTGTACTCTCAGCACCTCCTCATCTCCCCCCCCTCCCCCAACGCCATTGTCATCATCCTATTAGTTATTATATTTCGACAGGCTACATCATTACATAAAATAATATCCATGAACAACCCAGGATATATGATGGAGTTAATGAGATGTGGAATAATACTTAATGCACTCAGTGAAAAATTAGTTGTATTTAATAGCATGAAGCAATTTTCAGGATTCGCAACAACCCGTTATGTCAGTAATTCTTGTTCATCACACTATGTCCAGCATTAAAAGAAATCCTAGAATTTCCCCACAACCTGATCATTCGGCATGAGAGATAGGCAGAGCATGAAGACATACCTGAGCAGTTTGTGTCCTATATGGGTGGCCTGTTCAGATAACCCACACAACACCTTGTCTGACTGACTCTCCCCCTGACTACATATATGGTGCAACACCTTGTACAACTGGTGAAATACAAATTGAAAACTTGTGCATAACATAATACATACATCTTGAGCACACTTAACAAAACAAACAGTTATGAAGAAGTAAAGGGAAGTAACTTTGCCAATGTCACAAGAGGGGGCATCAGGGTGATGGAAATGACAAATATAATAAGATGGGAATCACGAGCGACTCCCTGTTGAACCACTGCAGGAACAGGGGAGCCGGTTTTCATCGCTACTCTCAAAGAAGTCCTCTCGAGCAACAGACATTCCATAGAAAACCTTGCCACAACCTTCAGTGTAAGGATACTAGACGTTAACAGGACATGGCATCAGATCGGAGTTAATCACTTTCGGGTCGGAGCCCTCGACCTACTTTCTTTAGAAATTTGACAACAGATCTTTGTGGATTTTAGAAGGTGGGATTTTTCAGCATTTCTGATAAATTTGATATTTCAAATTGCAGACGAGACTTCAAACTGTACTTCCTGGTTTTGATTTGGCAACTTTTGGAGAAAGCATGGTGGAAGGACACATGAGGAGTGGAGGTGAAAAGGCTCTCTGTTTACAAGTTGAATGACATTCGGTAACACCAGTCAGCTGTCAATGGCGGCAAGCTGAAATTTCCATCGCCAACATCAAGACTTTCACTGGTAAATGTCCCACAAGGTAAATATTGTCTTGCCAAGTGAATTTATTCGTCATGACTCTTCTAGAGTTTCAGCGATTTTTTACGCTGATACATAACGATTAACAGAATTATTAGTAGACTGATACCTGACATGAACTTGTTCACAATATACCGTATACTGGGTATGATATTATACTATTTTGGAATTTACTCGGGTGTCATTACGTCGCAACTCGCCATTCCAGTATTGGTTTGCATCCCTAATGTCGCAAATTGATGTCACAGTAGATTTATCAGAATGTGTAAAAGTTTGGTGTTCTGACCTGTCATACCTCCATGTTCTCACTCCCTCTGTTGTAACATTGACAAAGTTACTTCCCTTCTCTTATACATGGCAGCTGACATTGATTTCAATTTAACAATTCACCAAGTACAAAGTAAATACAATCATTCTGTGTGCTACAGTAAAACCTCCAATAATTCAATCACACAAAGTGATCACAATCAAGAGGTGATCAAATTTATTAGAACAGGATGTTGATAAAATGGTACAAAATCAAGCAGATGGTTCATTATTTTCTTCATCATTTCAACGAGTTTGGGGGTGATCCAATTTACTAGAACAGCGGATTGAATGTTGTCCTCCAAACTCGGGTGATTAAATTTGATACGTGGATTGAATTATACGAGGGATTACCATAAACATTTATAGCAAGTGCCTTGCAATCTGTCTCTAATCGGAGATGCTTTTAATATTCACATGAAGATTAGTTCCAGTTAACATTTCTATCCATTCTCCAGAGAGCACACCACAGATATATTTACAGCTCATATTACCATGCTTTCTTTGATGGTTTCCCTCTGAACCATATAGATGAGTTGTTCAAATAGCTTGGGCATACTCTCCAATAGAACATCACTGGTCTCGCTGTAACCACCCTGTAACCATGGTAATGGACAGTAATAATATACTTCTCAAACTTAACCACATTGATTTATTGCCAGGATTAGTTACTCATTACCGAAATATTAAAAATGTCAGCTTTCAAATTCAAAGAATATTAAGACTTTCAGCTGTCATAATAACTTGACTCTTTAGTCTGTTAGATGATATCTATAGTCTGATGGCCAATCAGCCTATTTAGCCCAGGGTTTCTCTAGTTCAAAACCTTTCATAACTAAATTTTAAAATAGTGTTAAAAGTCAAGTCAATTTTCAAGTACATTGTATGTGCAAGCAAGTAATTTAGCTGAAATTCAATTCAATTTTTTTGTCTGTAATAATTGGAAAAGTCACAATTCTAAAATGTTCCCCCAAACTCCAAATTTGAGGGCTATAAAACTCCTGTTAACCTCCAAATTGTCAAGAAATGAAAATCTTTTTTCAAGGGAGATGAGAACAGATCAAATTCGGGGAATCACCGCCAAGAATGATAATGAGATTTTACCTCCACACACAGATCAAGAGGGGTTTTCCCATTTCTGTCTGGTATAAACTTGGCTCCCCTCTGTAACAAGATTAATGCTGTGTCCCTCTGGCCATGACTGCAAATGAAAATACACACAAAAATATTTATTGTGCATCGATTGTCGGGCTCTAATTCACTGAATCTAGAAAAGGCCGATACTATTAAGGGAGTAGATCACGTTCACATCCATGCGCCTATGATGCTATAACATGAGGATTTATGGAGTTTTAAAAAAAGGCTGAATTTCTGAACAATAATATCCAGACACCTCAAAATAGGACAAAATTAACACAACATTGATATCTGTCAAGTTGAAATATGTCTGACCAAAAGCTGGTTTGTCAGATTCAATGCAGGGTGCTCCTTAGGCTAGACATCCTCCCCACCCCCAACCCCCTAAATAAAAAAATTATTCCGTATTAACTAGCCAAAATGCAACCTTATACATGCTTTGGAGACGAAACTTAAGTATATAAAATCCATTTCATATGGTAAATTAAAGAACAGTTGACTGTACAGGAATAGAGTGTAATGAACTTTAAACATGAAAACAAGCTCATTTCCCTACTAATTCAGTGATATAGGGTACATACACAAGATACAAATATCATGGCGACCCTCTATTCTTTTTTTTTTTTCATTGTCCATCTTTGATATAAATCTACATTATTCAATATTTTTCAAGTTTAAGATCACAAAGGTATTCATTTTAAGATTAATCTGAACTCCCTTCAACAAATATGAAGAACACCTAATGTGGAATGGGATTGATCGACATACAAATGAGTTGCCATCAGATTAGATTAGATTGCTAGAATGGCTATTGTAATTCACCTGCAAGCAAAATGGAGAGGTGTACTTCTGTTATGGTTCCCTCTATTCACATCAGCTCCATTGTCAAGTAAACACAAGACAGTCTGAAAATGCAACCAAACTTTACAGCACCACTAACACAGTTCATTTTAAAAGCATAAAAACATGATTCAAATTTAGTAGATAAATACTTGTTAATCGGAAATACACTCCACATAGTTCCGTCCTTTGATCAGTGCTATATCACACAAACATAATGGATTCTTATGTAAACTACATGTACTGAATAAATGGTCAATTATTACATCATAAGGTAGAGTTTGATTGTTATGGCCTTGTATAATAAATTCCCCGCAATTTGAATAAGTTCCATGATGCATAGATCCGAGTTTCTATGATAATTTGTTTCGTCATTCAAGATTGTTAATAACTTGCAATCTGTCCTGAGACAGACATATTTAGGAGTATAAAAGTGTACTTTTTATCTTTTTTGACATTCTGTCATCAACGAAAGATATTATCAACACAATATTTAAGCATGAAGTTACTACATGTATAAAACTACTTACAGATTTATGTCCATTTTGACAGGCAACATGAAGAGCTGTTTGTCCCTGGGCATCCTGGAGAATGACAGACACAAGAATGTATGTCACATACAAAACATAAAAAAAACATGTCACATACAATATGGATCACCTTCAATATGTCACATACAATATGTCACATACATCACTCATAACTTATGAAATGCATGACCAGACACCATATTGCTGTCCTAGAAATGAACATCATCAAGCCAGAAGTACAAACCAGTAGAAATTCCATGAAGAGTATCAAGAATGAAAACCTGTATACAAAATGTCAGGGCTCGAATTGGCGGCCTGCAAATTGCAATTTGCAGGCCAAATTTGAGGTGTTGCAGGCCATGTGAAAATTCGCCTGCAAAAAAAAAAAAAAAAAAAAATTGCAGGTCATAATTTCTGTGGCAGAAATTGTTATTATCTTCTGTTCAGTGGATATTCTGGAGATCATTTTCGTCGACGGCATGTCCAAAAGGTAGAAAACTTTTCATCTTTTTCAACACAAAATACATCGTCGTGGTCGAGTTCAGATCGATGGCAAAAGTAAATATGTTCAGGGGAGTCTACTCGCGCATTACTTGGAAATAGAGAACTGTTGTCTCCCTTTACTGTCCTTACGCATGCGTGCGCCGCTGTTCTAGGAATCCTATTTCCGTTCGTTTGTTGCTGAGAGACTGGCCAAAATGAACTGACAGATTAATTTGCCGGGCTGCCAAATAATGAAATAAATTGTGTGATGGCAAAAGTATCAACTGTACGATCGTGGGGGTTTAACGACTGGCTCAACATTACGAAAAAGGAGAAAAAAAACGGACATGATATTGTGACAGAAATGAAGTACGAACGGCAAATTCAAACGGTGAGAAATTTTCAACAAGCTTGGATTAGCGGCACTCGTACAATCAAAAAAGATTGCGTGATCACACATTCGAAGGCAGAACCACATAAACGGGTGGTCCATCAAAGAATTTCCAAAATCTTATTAAAAAAATGCAGGTCAAATTTTGCAATTGCAGGTCATCTTGGATTTGACCTGCAAATTTTTCGGAAGGGTTTTTTTTTTGCAGGTCATCTCTCATGCTCTAAAGCGAGCCCTGAATGTATGCAGGGAGAGCATTTTCATATTTTCAATTTCCTCTGAGACCAATGTGATTTTTCTCTTAAGTTGAATGGACAGGATATATTGTAGAAAGTGTCTGGCATGAAAACTTTACCTGTGTTATTTGTCACCCACTGAGATTCAGTAATGGAGAGACATGCAAGGGGCAAAAGATCGAAACAACTGGTGTCCAGCTATTGATAACTGATGGCTGAACAGAAATCAAGGCCAGTGACCATATTGGATTACGCAGGTTGTCAAAGAACAATCTCAGCCATTCTCTCACTCATACCAACCCACTTTCGAAGTTTGATGTCAATCAGACAAATTGTTTTTGAGTTATTGCATTAAAAAGCTTATGTAGCATGGCTGAATAGGGGTCAAGGCCACGGCAGCCATGGTGGACATATTGGATTACGCAAGTTGCTGAAAAACAATCCAGTCTTCCTCTCACTCATACCAACCCACTGTCCAAGTTTGATGTCAATTGAACAAATAGTTTTTGAGTTATTGTGATAACAAAGAAAGGGTGACGGAACAAAGGATGGAGCAAATCCCCCAAAGTCCTCCATCACAATTAAAGGGATTTCGAAACATGTGTCACTTACTTCAACATCAACATCTTTGACATGCATGAGAAGATCATGTAAGAGTTCAGTCCTTCCATTAACAGCCAGCCAGTGGAGCTACAAAAAAACACGCCATTATCACCTGATGCATGTATTCAATTAATCTGAAATATAACCTATGAATCAAAATTAAGTCTTATTTTTATGGCCTTCGATATTTTCAGTTTAAGATAAACAGGTCAATATGCATTGAAGTGTCATGTTGTTTCTGCCATTTATGCTGCACCAATCAGTTCATGAGTGATTAAGTAGGATTTAATGTTGCTTTTAACAATTATCCAGTCGTATCACGATGACCCACTCACATAATCCTGACACCAGGCCAACCAGTCCTTGATCTATCCTCTTACTGCTGAGCCAAGTGAAAAAGATACAAGTTCTATTTTTTAAGTCTTTGGTATGACTCGACCCGGAATCGAACCTGGGACCTGCCCAGTTCATGTTGTATGACCAACTCTGTATCATGTGTGTGTCTCACAATGTTAACTACTGTAAAGATAAATTTGAACTTACTGTTGTTAGACCTTCATTGTTGCGGATGTTCACATCAGCTTTGTATTCCACCAGTTTGCTCAAACATTTTCTCTGTCTAATATGTATATCAGAAGACAATAATACAGTCTTGAAAGAAGTCGACAAAATACAAACCCAAACTATAAAACATCAACAAGGAACACACATATTCAAATGGAACCAGAGATGCATGCATAATAAGAACATTATATTATTAATTTTCAACGTGGTAGGGTTACAACGATGTAAGCATTACACACCCATTTCTGGCAGCCAAATGTAATGGGGTACAGCCAGACATGTCCTGACAGTTCACTGTGGCACCTTTCTTCAGCAGTAGACTCAAACACTCATACGCACCACAACTAGAAAATATCAATGGTATATTGGATTGAAAACTTAAGGCAATCAGTGATTGTAGTAGTTCCTAGTCCGGACCCTCAGTTCAAGACTCTGTCAAGTTGGGAATTTTAGAAACAATATTTAGGGAGGTGTTTTTTCCAAAATAATTATAAAATGATTAAAACTTGATTTTTAGATAAATGAAAACTCAAGAAATGATATTTATTTTTTCTTTTATATGCGTGAAATTCGTACAAAATTGACAGAAACTTGAAATGTACTTAAATACACTTATTCTCTGTTCGTTATAACTGCAAATTCACTACAACAACAAATTTAACTGGGACAAACGTGATTGTTATAATGAGGGTTCACTGTATCTATTTTTCTCATCACATAACTTGAGCATCTATTTACACTTAAAAAAAATCACATGGTATAGTTACCAGTACTCGCTTATTTATAAAAGAAGTTGTATCATACAGTACCAAAACGGGCAAGTTATGATGCTTACTTAGCTGCTATATGTAGCAGATTCCGCTGAGCTCGTCCACATGTGTAGTTCACCTCAAATTTGGAGTTGGCCAACAGCTCGGCAACTGACCTGTAAAACACACAAAAAAATTAATCGTCTATCATCCTGATTACTTCATGAAAATATACATAGTGTTTTGGTTATCAAGAACATCTTATGACGAGAAATTGTTCAAATCAATAAATGGAGACCCTTTCATGAGCAGTAGGACTAGAATTGTGTGATGCGAGGACAGTGCAAACTGAGATGTTGTTCATCAAACCACATGGGCCAGCCTAAGAGAGGCAACACTTCAGTCAGCTTTGTCTAAACTGCTGAAGGATGGTTTCAAGTACATGTAGGCCTGGAAATGACAATGAGTGTTATGAAGCATTAGGAGCAGACAATATCATTCAATACCAGAAACAGTTGTTATATGAAGAGGTGCACTAGATCTCTATCATGTCCTTCATATAAGGTGAGAAATGTTGTTTGGTCAGGTTGAACAATTATCCACAAGGTGTGGATTGTCCCATACAGGTTGACAACTTTAAGTCTTCCAATGGTTAAAAAAGACTTCGTTTTTTTGCCTAAAGAGATGAGAATTAAAATACAAGGTAAGGAGATAAAACAGATTGGAGAGAGAAGAAGGTATATGGATAGAAAAAATGGAGGGATTAGAAAATGAAAGGTCGAACTCAAGGTAATTTTGAGAAGATTTGACATTTCATTGGAATCGTTTTGAGCCTATTTGCATGACACCTCGAGCAGAGAATCATGGGTAAATGCAAAATGGCGGCCATGTGAGGTACCAGAAAAGTGATGTTTTTCATCAGATTTCTTAAAAATAAAACTTGTGCTTTTCTGCATGGAAAAGTGGGTAAAACATTTTTTTATTTCATATCAGTTTATATTTTAAATATTTATCATGCAGTTTTTGTGAAGAGAAAAATAAAAAAATCTGACTGAAAAATTGGCCAAAAATGATGTCACTGTGACGTCATAATGGTGGTCATCTTGTTTTTACATTTTCTAGTAGAGCTTGACCCAAAGTTTCAGCCCTGTAGCCTTAGAAATAGCCCTCCAGGCTGTGGTACACCCCAAATCGCAGAGGCAGAGTCGTAAACAATGTAGAGATAGGAAGTAGAAGGTAGGTACAGAAAACGAAAAGGTGGGAGTAGAAAATAGAAAGGTGTGAATAGGATGTAAACCTTACCTGTGTTGGTTTGCAATCACCATCGACATCAACATGTAGAAAGCGGAACGATTGTCTGCAATAAAAATTTGAGAATAGGTCAATATAATAAATCACAGATAAGTGGAGTTCATCATCAATAGTCCAGAAATAAAGCATTGATGCAAGACCATTCCCATCCGCCGCCTGCATGTCATGCCCATTTTTTTATCATTATGTTCATTTATTTTCATGAATTGATGTTTTTCCTACTATGAAGCACTTTCCAAGCAAAGTTTCCCACTTTGAACATGTTGAAATCAGTAATAGGTTTAAGCCAACCTCATTTAGCTCAACAACCTCCAAGACTCATCAAATTGATGATGGAAATGGTAAGATCGACAAAAATAATATGCTTTTAGGACTTGAATAAGTCCCATCAGGGGAGGTAACTCATTTGTTTATACATTGCCAAATCTGGCAGCTGAATTTATTTTGTCGGACTGAATTTATTTCAAATAATGAATAAGCTTAATAAATAATGAAAAGTAAGACCCCGCCAGCATCACTTTTGAAAAGCAGTCTCACAGAAACAAGGAATCAAGTGTTACTGGCTCAAGATCATGGACTACATGATGATTGTGGATGTAGCAAGCCATAGTTTTGCAATTAGAGGATGGGGCTCAAAGATCCTGGGGTGGGCATGCCCGAGAGTCTACTGGAGTATATCAAATGGAAAATGACGCAAAAACACAAACTTTTTGTAGTGCATAAGGTTACAGCCTCCTTATGCAGTATACCTCTTTATTTTTTTTATTTTTTTTTTATTTTTTTTTATTTGTCTTATTTAGCCAGGGCCTCCATCAATGTTAGACACTGTTCTCCCTGGAGACCCTGCGGATACATATTTACAATGAAATAATATGACAAATGATATGTACAATGAAGTAAATAAAAGTGCAAAGATACATAAAACAGTTAATACTCGCATGTATCCATAAATGATACATTGGTCTTGTGATAATGTAAATAGTCAATGAAACAATTTACCGGTACTGATAAATATTGGTAAAAAAAAAAATGAATAGAATAAATAGCCCAGAGTCCCCCAAAAATATGAAATTCTAGGTGTTATTTCATACAATTTTTTACCTTTTTTTTCATATAGATCTACTAACTGTTAACTTTTTACTCTTCACCAACCATATACAGAAATACTTTCTAACAAAGTCCAGGAAATTTATAAACTTACAGACTCTTTTTCATGTAAACTGGAGCAATTTAGAATGATTTTTGGTTATTTTAAACATAATTTTGAAAATGATATTTTAATATCGAAGCATGAGAGCAGGAGACATATGCCAAATGCACGAGTCTCATGATGAATGCGTGAGAGTTGATAGGTCTGTATGCAGGCCTATATACCCCATCCCAGTCCTGTATGAAAATGTGCAACTAATACTTGAATAGTCTGTTCAAAAATAAGTTGTTAATAATCTATGAAAAAGGTTGAATAGCGCAATCGGGCTTCTCGTTCTTTTGTGGAATTGAAGGTATTGTTCAATGGACTCAATACACCACAGAGATTATCATTTAGACCTGGGCATGCTAGTTACAAAAATAGGCTAGACTTCAACTTATAAACAGAGAACTATAGTTTATGGGCTGTTGTCCAACCATGATAATCTCACGTTTTCGTCCCAACAACCAATACAAATGATTAATCACAAAATTCCTCCAGCACATGTAAGTTAATAATTTGTCTTATCAAAATTCAGTCTTTCGCTGTACCAGAAAATGTTCTACTGCATACATTTATTCCACTTAAGTATTTTTACCACCCTGGTTTAACAAGTAGCTGATGGTACATACAAGTTTGGATATTTTAACTCTGACACTTTTTCTATATACTCTCCAGACCATATCGCCTTGTACAAATTCAAATCTAACCAGATCATTCAATTTATTTTCTTAAATTTTAGTCTTTTTTTCTCGAGCCATTTTGGAAATCAACATTAGTATGCAAGGGCTGACCAATGAAACTACTATTTCAACAGAAAGGTAAAATAATGCAATCGGGATATTTATCCTAAGCATCATAGACTGATTCGCACACGTATTATAAATATCCTGATCACACTAAATCTGCATTATGGTATAGAACAATATGCACCCAACATGAAGTGGTTATTGACCCACAGGAAAGGATGAATATCCCCATTGTGTAATAAACACCGTATTACGCAACAATATCCACGGACTAAAAAATAAGATCCACTGAATGGATGATAACCCCTTTGCAAAATTATAACTTGGATAGGTCTGTATACCCCTCGCCCTTCAGTTCTTTCTTTCCTCACAATGGCGACAACAAAAGCGAACAAAGACTATACGAATTATGACATTTTTCACACCTGCGGGAAGTTCCACAGTTCGGGCACTCCTCAGTGAATGAGCGAGATGCTGAAGAAATTCCATCTTCCGGCTGAGGCTCATGGATTGCGGTACAAATCCTTTATCAGACTGGCTTTGACGCCAGTAAAGGCGTCTATGGGGAATATATTTGGTTATTCAGATCATCCGCAGTCCATTGTCTCGCAAAAATACAGGTGATATCATAATGACAGCTCCCAAATGCCCGCAACACACGCCATCTTGTTTGTTTCTCAAGATCGGAACACATCGGGTATTTCCGCTAACTTTAAAACGTACGCTCGGTACTGCATTTGATTAAATTAGTTCCTGGGTATCTTGAAGAAGTACACTATAGTAAGATTTGTATAAATGCACAATTCTTAATCACACAACAGGTAGAATGAGAATGGTGTTAATCGTGTGTCAGTAATTTCTGCTGGAATATCGCGCGTGTATTTTGGTGTATTTTGACATATTCATACGCCATCAAGCCCGAGGCCAACTTTCTCCAGCCGATATCGGAAACATCTGAAATCGTTCGGGCAACCTTTTCAACGAGATTTCGCGAGATCATGTTTCCAGAGTAAAATGGCGGCAAATACAAAGTTGAAAGAATGCAATCTGCAAACTTCAACTTTAAATTTAGATATGTCCAAGCCTAATTCCGCCAAATTATTCCGTTGTAGAAGCTGATTGACTGCTGTAACTGAATTGGCCTTAGAGTTTAAGGTGTTGGGATACGTTTGCGTACGACTCCGGTGTAACTCAAAATATGACTCCAGTGCACTGCACTTCTCACTGAGAGTCAGACTGAGTGAGTCGGATCCTTCTTTTTATAAATCATGGCCAACACAGATAATGATATACAAATTGCGTTGCGGTTAGATAGAGCTGTTAAAGATTCTACACAAAAGCCCCCAATTGAAGTGACGAAAAGAAAAGCGTTATTACCTTTCAACGAAGGTGAAGCTGAAGGTGAGTTTTGGAAAGAAAGTATTAAACAGTTCGTCTTTTCCGTTCGACGTAAGTGTGTGAAGATTATCCCTGTAGATCATCTACGGTAGTGATTAATCATTTGTAATTGAAATATATGACAAAACGTTCTGAATAGACAAGCTGGTATATACACAGACAACACAGGCACCCACTCTTAGCTGCTAATAGTGTGGCGACTGGCAGATCATGACAAGTCATAGGTTTACGTCTCAAATTCTCAAATGACGCGGAGATGACATGGATCTATATAGACACCTACTATATGATATATATCTATAGGATAAAACCAATGAGACAACAATAAACTGAAAAATCAAACTATAATACCGTAGTTCGTAATCAGAACAACTGGGAAGATCTGCAAATCTACAGAGGGGGGGGGGGGGGGTCTACAGATGCCTGACCCCACCCAGTTTCTCTTTTTATTGCCCTGCACTTCTGTGCCCATTTCATGAATATGTTCGATAAACTGAGGTGTATTCCGTTTGATTTGGAGGGGTTTCCCATCCACACATTTGATTTTTCTATGGCATGTCATCATATCTGTCATATATTTAATGATGTTAACTTTAACCGTGTAAGCTCTAATAATTTAGTGCAAATTGGATTGATTAAGTCTAAAATCGTCCGAATGCCCTCCAAGTTTTGTGGTCAATTCGTACGCACACGCCTTTTATGCGACGTCGACCGGGCACGCTTTTATCATATGTGACGTCGACCGGGCGCTAAAACCGTCGATGCATTTTTTGACTCGTTCCCTTGGATTCCATGAGCTAGGGGTAAATTTGAAAACTGGGAGAGAACCCTTCGCATGGTATCATAAAATAGGTATAGTCGACTTTAACTTGATAGGCCTAGTACATGTATGTTGCTTCGCGATTTCGTAAAATATGTGAGTTTATTTTTTTTATTTTTATTTTTATTTTTTTTCGAGCATGACCATCTCATATCAACATTTTCATTGTACCGGTAACACATGGGATCAGGCACCACGAAAATAAATTTCTTGGTTTCTTTTTTTTTAGCGTGTCTGAATTCACCCTTTTGCACGAAGAATTCCATTGCAAAGGTGCGCAAACTGAACATTTCTGGAAAATGTGCCTGTATTATTTATTTGTTTGGCTCCATTATCTTATCAAGCTAGCAATATGTGTTTCGCAAAACATATATGACAAGGACTTTGAACTTTCGTGACCAATAGAAGATTTGGGAAAATTAAAAACAAAAAACGGAAAAAAGAATACTCAGTTTTCAAACTTCCAGAAACAAAACTCTCGCAGCTAGGATTTAATTTCTATGTTGGTTGATAGCCTACATGTGAGAAAAGAAAATAATAGTTACATAACATTGTAAAAATACAAGGTTTGTGTAACATGTTAAAAAGTAACTTTTGTACATTTCTCGATCTTTCGTCTGAATTCACGTCATTGGAACAAGAATATGATGGAAGAATTTAAAATTGTCACCAATTGTCATTTCTGTCTCAGTTGAAAATCAAAACGTGATATAATGACGTTTAGCAACAATTTTACCTCCTGCTTGCCAATTTTGACAATATCTCTAACCTGTCTAACCATGACAAGTTTGCAAATAATCTATTTTCACTGTTATTAATGAAACTTTAAATATACTGTACTTCACAGGGATTCATTTAGCATCCGCGTTGAAGATAGCTGCAGCAGTTGCCATCATTAGAACCAAGCCTCCAAACATGACGGGAGAAGAATATGCCCGACAGCGGTGTAACCAGTTCAAAATTTCTCAGTTAAGATGGCGAGAGAAATTTGAGAAGATGGAAACTGAGTTAATTCACGTTAAACAAAATTTGGTTTTAAAAGAGTTTCAGGAGCAAACACTTGACGTTTGCGAGTCCGAAGGTGAGTTCAGAGCTAGATGATAATCGAACGACAATTTATCAGTTTATGGATGGTATAAAATACCATTGTTTTCTGCTGATGATATTACTATGACAGCATGGTCGATACTTTCTTGTAAGCTTCTGTTGTTCTGCCCTTTATATGGAAGAACCTCGTGTCTATGCTTTACCAACTATTGCCGCAGCACAGGTACGTGAAAATAATCGGTATTCACTCCGAAACAAACTGAATCTCCGCGCATCATGTTGCAGAGGAAACCTGTATTATACTGTATTACAAGTCTTGTAACGATCGCGTTTTCTCTTTACTTTCGTCTCCCAATATACATACCTTATGTCGGAACAGCTTTCTCAGGCATGATGCAATACCAATACATCTTTATCTTGGGAAACGCAAACTTCAAATAATTCATTCACATTTGAGATATGGTCGTATTACCGAGAACTGTGATGTTCAAAATGTTACATGTACTTCAATTACTGTATTGTAGATGGTGGACACACTCTCGTTTTTCACGAAATCGCACTGAACTATTATCGAGTATATTATTTTTATTGAATATAACAGAACTATATGTTATCTAAATGGCCACTGTATTACCTGATGGATTACTTTGTTTAAAAACTGTATCTGCACATGGGGAGAGGATTTGATATAGGCTATGCTTGTTACCCAATCCCCGTTTTTATTAATATATTTTTCATGGAAATAAACTAATAAGACACAGTCATTATACCAAGGCAGACTATTGTTCTCTATTGTCTTGTGACCTGAAAGATGGATCGACAACATGTCAAACGCAATGATATACTGGTATGTTTTCCGCAACTTTTGTTTTGACAGTTCCATCTAGTTGTGAACCAATTTTCCCAACTCCACCGCCATCGCTGGAAGAACTCAAAGGCGGAGAGAACTTTGGTTACAGTAAGGCAAAGAATCACCTGGATCTCCACTCGAAGTTCCTTCAAAGTGTGATACATCTTAAATCCATTTCCAGGAAGTCGCACGACAACACTGGTCTCCAGGAAACAGCGAAGCAAACAGTGGTAAAGTCGCTTGATATAGTCAAGCAGGCTCTTGGTCGACGTGATGACCATTTTATATCATATTCTTCTCTACAACATGCTGCCAAGTGTGTGACCGAGTTTTGCTCTGCTCTGTGCGATAGAGACTGGAGAGAACTAGCTGGATTAGTGGAGGACCTTATAGACTGCATTCTCCAAGATTTGTTGTCTTCCAGGTGCGATGAAAAGGTACGAAATATTCTAATCAATATCTCGAGAGAGTATCCCATTGCTGTCTTCTGAAAGCGTAATCCCTAAGTACAAGCATGTCATCTCCATTTTATCCAGCCAGTTTCTACGTTCCCACTACGAACCTGCCTTGATTTATCTGACCCCCTTCAGTGTTCAAAATCCGAGGTGTAGATTCCACCTACGAACGAGAGACGAATCAATCAGAATGTACACATCGATTGAGAGTAGAGTGACATCATCCTCTATTAGCGGCGTCCGTCCTCCTAATATGGTGCCCACTAATAGGTCAGCCAATTCGACCCATTTCGAATTTCAAATGTTTTCGAGGGCAGTGATGTCTCGTGTCTATTTATAAGTTCTTTGAACATTGAAGGGGGCCCAGATATATCAAGGGATGCTCGAAGTGGGAACGTAGAAATTCGCTTGATAAAATGAAGATGAAGCATATGAACGAAGGCGCTATCTTTGCAGTCGGTGCATATATGTAACGACGGCAACACACACAAAAACTATGTTACATGTACAGACATTCGATTTGTGGTTGTGATATGCTGTAACATGCAAGCGTCAGATTCGACATTCGACAGTTTTCTTGGCCCCCAAGAACAGACGATACTTTTTTCTGTTTGAAGAGTAATTCTAACCTTCAGTGTGTTGCCTGTCCTAGACAAAATTTTAACCAGCAGGAGTAATTGATACACTGCAAAAAACATTTGTGCATTTCACTATCTGTTCTGAATAGAATTGGAATTAAAACCTCCGTATATACATAGTACTTTGTTGTGTACTAATTTACTGTTGGCACGGCTTTCATAAACCCAGAAATTGTGAAGCAACCGATGGCTTTTCTGATGAAGTATGAAAGACACCAAAGTCATGAGTTAGTACAATACAAATACCCATATGTCGGTTATGAAAGTTCCAAGATGCACAGGCTTCCAAAATTAACAAGTATTCACCCCCAATGGACCAAGGGTCAATTCCATGCTACTTGGGACATGAAGCCGAAAAATAAAATCTTGAGAATGTGCCACAATGAGATTGTTTTATAATGGTGATACAGTATAAAGATAAAATCTAAAAATTCAGTAAGATTGCTGCAGAATTTTCCAACCTGGGGTGTTATGAAGTTCCAGGATCAAATTTTCTTATTTTGCTTTCAATTATCTCACAAAATTGGTTAGATTTTATTACCATTGTTTAGCTGCAGAATGAAGGATTTCTTTTTTTATTTACATTAATGGTTAATGGTGTCTTGAAAAATCATAAAAAAAATTCAGCAGGTATTTGTAAATATTGTCACACATTGTAAATTTTGCATGGAGTCACAGTTATGTAACGCGAGTGACGATAAATGCTACTTTTTCTTTTATTAGACAAAAAACGTCAAGTTTAATTGAGCTATTTCTATCACTGCTTCTGTCAGTTGTCATGAACATATGACCATAGTTTTGAGTTCCTACACCATGTGACTTCTTCCAGTGGTAGCGCCAAATCTAGTAACGCGAGTGACAATGTAACGCGAGTGACGGAGTGTAACGCGAGTGACGCTATCTGGTGGAAGATACTATTTTCAAATTCCAATTTTTATAGTCATGACATGCTGGATAGGGTGTGACAGAAATATAAATACTTTAAACATGTGAGTATATAAATGCCAAAGAAAAAAAACCAGAATTCTTTTGATCCTGCTCACACTGCATGTGCTTCCTGTCGTCTGCTATTTGGTTATCAATACATCTCAAATTCCATCCAACTTTGAATTGTGTGGTCCACCATTTCTTAGTTGAAATAGCATTTGGAACTGGAGTGTTGGAGTCCTGATAATTCACTCAACTACATTTCATGGAATTATTTAGGAATATTTGCAAACATAGCTGAAAATTCACTAGGGATAGTTAATAGGCCAGCATTTTAGCAGAGTTCATTTCGACCAAGGGACATATTTCGGAATTTTGGCAGTTCCTTCACCTGTTTGTTATTTTATATTCCATGGTTGACCAACCGATATTAGTGAGTTTATATGCAGTTGCATTGTAACTGAATTAATAACTAGGACTTATACCAATTTATAATATCTGTATTACTAGCTGGGTGATATTGCAACTGCATTCCTAGCTCTTTCTCAATATAAATACATATACATTTTATATTTTCTTTTCTCCAGTTTTGCATTTTTTTAAATCTAATAGTACTCTATTCTCATAGTTTAAATTTTCTGTTAAAAGGAGAAGTACCTTAATTTATTTTTTGAAAAAAATAAATGTTTTATTTATTTGACATAATTCTCTGGTTTGTATTTTCGATTTCAAAAATACCTTTAGGAATTATTTTTAATTATTTATCAAACGATGTTCATCATAGGAGGTCTTTTCAAGTCCAGACTCATCTGGAATTTGAGTTTGATGCTCTGACCGGTCTTTTAGGTCTTGGAATGTGGCATCTCATATTCAAATGTTAGCAGTGTTGTGATCTACAATGTCTTCCATAAAACAATTTGTTTTACACCCTCACTATTAAATATTCAAAGTGCTCACTGCACTAATTGACTAAAGGGACTATGCATGTGTGAAAATAATATGTAGTGGCTAGGAGACGATTCTTGAAAAATAATCTGCACTTGGGACAATACTATGATGTCACAGGTGTCGTTAAATGACTCGGATATTGGTACTCTGCATGTGAAGGATTGGTGTCTGGTGAAGTATGACCAAGATGTGTACCCTGGTGAAATACTCAGTATCGTCGAGTATTTCATATCCGCGATGATCCGTACAGGAGCGGGCCATACCTACACCCTGTGATTCTGTTTATTACCACCGGGAACAAATTCTTAGAAAGTTAGATGGTCCAGTTCCTTCAAACAGTTGCTCGTCTTTCACATTTCCACAACTTCCTTAAGCATGTTAATTGCATGTCCTTCTCTGAGATGAACATAAAATGTACAAAGTTCTGTTCAGTTATACTGTATCTGAGATCTGTTTTTATGGCACAACATAATTTTATGGTTTGTGGTGTTTAATGTTCACTAACATTCAAACTTTGATATCCTCAAATGAGAGGTAACGCGAGTGACGTAACGCGAGTGACGAGACATGGAAGTTATTCGAGCAAGCTGTTACACATTGGAACAACTTAGTGGATTCCTAATTGCATTGTTATTTCAAGAGGTCTACAGGGTATTAACAGATCCACTAAATTGTCATCTGTGTGTAAAGGCTTGAGCTTAATTCAAGAATGAAGTTATGGCTAAAATTTCCATGTCCTTTTTGCTGTAACGCGAGTGACGAGTACGCAAATTGGAATTAAATAAAAGTCTTTAATGCAATTACAGCACTTTAAATTTGTATGAATACCTTAAGGCCCAAGTTGTCTGTATGCATTATGTGTGCATGTATACTTTCTTTGTTGGAGGCAGGTGGGGTATAATATACCCAATATGGTGAAAAAATGTAACGCGAGTGACGTGGAATTGACCCAAGGAGAATAATTATATCGGGATGTAGGTGCGATATTCGACTTGATATGTGAACTGAATATGCCTTGTATTCATACCTTGATTGTTCTTTTTTTTGTCATTTCAGTACGAACATCAAGAACAGTTGTCCGAGATATTCCTTAGGATCACAGAGATTCCTAGGTTAAAAACATCAGCTCTGGGTTCTTTGCTGTCACAGCTTGAAGAATTTTCAAACCATTTGCGTAATATCTCTTCCAAGAAAAAGATGAACCTTGACCCATCATTGTTTGAAAACATCTACTTCGTGTTGAATCTGATGGAGAAACTGCTGACGTCGTGTAAGTCAAACAACGAATTGACATTCAAGTCCACATTTTATAGACGTTTTCAAGAGAGGTTGGACGATTCACTTCTTCATTTGACAGATCAGTTTCCCTTGTTCGCCCAGTTTGTCTGGAGAATTGGTGCTCTGTTTCATGTGATATCCTCACAATCGGACACAGAGTCATCTCAACAAGAGAATATCTGAGTTTATGCATGTATTCCAAGTATATCATATTAGTTTGTAATGACAGGACATTGCCTCAAATCTATGACATTTCAAACAGCTTCGGTTATTTTTCTGTTCAAATAGAGTGCAATTGCATGGGGTATTACTTTGGGCGTGAAGCAATTTTCGGTCGCGAGGTGGTTTGTTTGATTTTAAGGGCCATATAGGACAGGTAGTAGCCAGATCTATTGCCACACCTTTCCATGTCTATTGTCTGTCAGCATTCAATATTTGATGAAAGATGAATTCACATTCTTTAATTAAACGAGCTGTATATTATGATGTGGACCTATATCAATTTGTAACAACACTTTAATAGATGACTCATGTAGTTTCTACAATCTGCCCTCAAAGTGTGCAATGTATGCATGTCTGTCAGGAAAGCATAGCTAACAGACTAAATTAAATTGTCCCTGGAAAGAATGTCCCTGCTATGCTTTTCAAGTCTATGCTTTTCAAGGGCAAAGAATATCTTTGCTTAGTGTTGAACATCCGTGTACTCCCTCGGTCGAAAGATACGAGCTGGATATAATTTCCTAAAAAAAAATCCGTAGAATTTGCATAATTAAATTTTCTCTTATAAATTTTGAAATTACTGCCTTGGACTGAGCGACGTCTGATGGGCAAACCAGCGCGACTGAACCACTCAGTAGTTTAGCAACTGTGACCGCCGTATAGTCTGTGAATGAAATTTGTCTGTGAAGACCAGTACATATTTCATACTGACAGCAATATTGCTCCAGATACCAAACCATGCCCGGCCAGTACATTCTTTTTCGAGCCAGTGTTACAGTTCTTTCAATCACCTGGTGTCCACCTTGGTCGTGAAGACTGTATCACTTCCAGAAAGTGTGATTGAAGCGATTCCTCTGTTGTGAGGACTAATCTACGCAACACTAGAATTAGCACACTTCACCGTTATTGGGGCCAGCATTTTGAGGCGCATCGAATTGTAATTGTTTGCATTATTCTCTGACGGAGCAGTCCACGGCTGGCATATGCCACCACGCGAGTGTAGTACAGTTCGGAAGAATACAATGTATTAAGTTGGACGATAACGGTTCTATACATTTGCTCATCCAGGCACTGCTGCTTGAGGCACTGGACATCCGTGGGGTTCCCGGATGTGAAAAGGAATAGGACCCTACCCGTGTGGTTCCCGGGTGTGAAAAGGAATAGGAACCAAACGTCGTGATATGACTGAAATAGTGTTGAAAGCGACGTTAAATCATATTCACTCACTCACTTCTGCTTCAGACACTGAAAGATAACTGGTGCATTTGTCAGTCCAAAATGGAGGGATCTCATCGGTATTGTGAATGCAGTTTTCTCCGTCGATTCGTGGTCAACAGTCACTGTAGATGTGAATGACTGTTCGATGTCTATCATGAGAAGCAGAAAGTTCTGTGGTGATAATAAACACAAAAACTTCCAGAGAGCAGCAACTGGCGTAGTCAACAACTGGGATGCACCACTCCTCGAGACAAGAGTTTCTTGATATGGTCTTTCAAATTGTGTTGGGCAGATATAGCGTTATGGCATAGAGATGGGAACTTCATCCGATTTTGAGAGTAAACAAAAAATCATCGGTTCGTTGAATAAAATGGACTCCACCAACGCAATTATCATTGCTCAGGTCCCGGTTACCCTGTCACAGCGATGACCTTCACTTGTATCACAGTGTCACGCCCAATATTTGTTTACCCTGCGTGCCCTCACTACACTGACTAATAACTAAAAAACCTGGGACCTCCTGACTTTTTAGTTCTAATGTGTAACTCTACATAACTTAGTGTATGATATCTCAAGTACATTATAAAAAATGAAAAATGGACTTTCGGAGTCGGCTCTCAGAGTTAACCAGCTTTTTTTAGGTAACTTATTCTCAACCGTTAGTACCTTATTTCTGAAGAAAGTTTCAGATGCATTGATCACCATTGAGCAATTGTCAACCAAATAAGGAATTTTCCCTCTATTCATTTTCACCATTGTGAAGGGACGACTGCTCATCGCCCTCTGTATCAGGTCCTGTTTCTAGCCAAAGTTATCATTTATTTATTTATTTATTTGTCATATTTATAACCAGCAGAGCCATCAGTGCCGAAGCTCTGTTCTCCCTGGGTCTGACCATAACTTATTGTTACACGCCTGAATATGTGACCTACCGGCTGCTTCTTCCTGCAGACAGTTTTCTTTAAAATGCCTTAGCTAGTGTCACTTGAAGCATAAATGTTCATCATTATTTCAGTGTCATCTCCGTGGATACGTTTGACGTTGTGTGATCGCCTCCATTAGACTGGTCAGTTACTCCTACTGTTTCTCTATAATATCTGTTATTTGACCCAATGGGTCATTTTGGGACTGGTTTGTAGCAAGTCTCTTCCATTTTGGCTTGTGTTTACTCTTAGGTTTTACGACCAGCGAATCGCTTCTCCATGCAGATCAAGAAACCTGAAGTCAGGAATTTCGCTCTTCGGACGTTTCAGATGCTTGAGTGAAGCAGGAGAATTAACATTATCATTAAATTGATAATTCAGGGTTTTTTTTCTTCCTGTGGGAAAACAACGCTCGTCTTATCAGACGACACTTTCAATAAGCTGAAGCAAATCAGGACTTAATGCTCTAAATGTCTCTCTGACGATGATCATAGATCTCCCTGTAGTTTGACTTCTGAGTCCTGGTTACCAATTGAAGCCGACAAGATTTCAAATACATGAGAGTTGAGTTTTCTCGCTCCGTCTTTGGACGATATCTTATCTCATTCCTGGCGTGGCCTTACAGGTGAGTGAGTATGAAATTGACCTCCTCCAAATCAGGAAATCTGTTGGCTTCCAATCCCCGAACGATTTTGGCGATGATTTGGAGTTGGAGATATTCCGTCGTTACCAGTTTAGTTCCGAGTCGAATCTTTAGTATTGTATTCATGTGAACCGTTTTGAGACTGAAGGAGATTTAAGATTTCACCCCCTGGGAGTAGCTACAGTCTGATCCACGTCCCATTTAACCGACTTGTCAAGAGAGCAGTTCAAACATCTCTACATCAAGGTAAAGGTATTATGTGGGGTTTTATGATGTGATACGCCCAGTTTATCTGGCACCCCGGAATATAAGTTTAATGACGTTATTGAGAGTTTCATCATGTGCCCTAATCTCCACCTATCGATATTTTAGCCCGATTCCGAAGTTATCTTCCTTAGATCTACGTTTTATAGGAAATAAGCGTTCATGTATTCTGACGACTACCTCTCCCTTACTAAATCATTACATGTATGTTTCTAATTGTCCAGTGTGACTATGTGAATGAAGGAACAAACTTTTAGTTTCGACACGTTTTTCACACGTTTAGATTCGATTGTTTTACAGTGCATCAACCTTTGTGGTCAATACTGTATAACCTATGGACATTCATCTAGCACTGATATATCAGTGGTTTTAAAAGTATTTGTACAACTTTTTCCACCCGTATGATGTTATTTGCTTAATCTTATAATGAATATATCCATCTGTAAATTTAGCCTATTTCTCCCTCAGATATCTCTAATAATATTCGGGTCTACACGTATATAAACAGTACATGAACAGGCGAGGTACAGACGATGTACAGCATGTGCTACCATCGAGAAAGATAACGCATGCGGTCATGCACGTACTGTACTGATTTTAGACTTACGGCCAACTGAAACCAATAGACATAGATGATTAAAGATTTCTCATGATCGAGCTTCAAGGGCTTCTGGCGTACATACCAATCTGATCTGGCGCAAGAATCATCCAATGAAGTGTATGAAATCTGATCAATGCATATATCTTGTCTCGAAGTCCGGGCAAGAATTTCATCACAACAAAAAGGCAATGATGAGCTAATGACTGCAATCCAAATGATACTGATACCACATCTGCTGACTGAGGATCTATATTCCGATTCATGTGAGAATACACGTTGCCCTTTGATCAAGCAACACGGGTAGCAACAATGTGAGTCCATTATGAGTCCGTCTTCAGCAAGTGAATGATCCAAATGTATGACCAATAGTGTGAGCCCTAGAGGAAAGAGTACAGCCTGAATGGTCAACCATATCTCACAACTGCACTTCTCTGAAAACTTCAGGGAATTGGGATCGTATGGAATCGCCTGAAGACATGTTACACCGTGTAATTTTTAGATGTCGGATCGTCTGGAATCGCCTGAAGACATGTTACACCGTGTAATTTTTTGGTGTCGGATCGTCTGGAATCACCTGAAGACATGTTACCTCGTGTAACTTTTAGATGTCGGATCGTCTGGAATCAGCTGAAGACATGTTACACCGTGTAATTCATAGGTGTCAGATCGTCTGGAATCGCCTGAAGACATGTTACACCGGGTAATTTTTAGGTGTCGGATCGTCTGGAATCGCCTGAAGACATGTTACACCGTTTACTTTTTAGGTGTCGGATCGTCTGGAATCGCCTGAAGACATGTGTAATTTTTAGCCCACCATCACCAGATGGTGGGCTGTTCAAATCACTTTTCGTCCGTCGTCAGTCTGTCCATAAACAATTCTTGTTACCGCGATTTCTCAGGAACTACTTCATGGATCTTTCTCAAATTTGGTACACAGGTTTCCCTTGCGGTCTAATTGTGTAAGATACCTTTTCTGGTCCGATTCGAAAATCCAATATGGCCACAAGCAGGGTTTCATACACGTCGTGTATGCCACCAGTATTCGGTGGCAAAATTAAGCTAAAAACTCAATTCATGCCGTAAAAAACTGAAGTTTATATGTTTACTAAGGAAAATATTCAATTTTTGAACTGAAAACTCAATTCCGGTAAAAGCTAGAACACGTAATTCAAGCAAAGGATGGCGAAAAAAACAGACGTCGACTCACACCAAAAGGGGATTTCCAAATTCAGCCGAAAGTCAGTCTTAGGACATTTCCGTTTCCGACTTCACGTCCGTCAGTGAATCGATTCTGAAATATTCCTCGGAATACCCACGCTGCGACGTGAGAGTCGTCCGAGTCTATACAGCTAGTAGTGACAATTTCTCGGTGATAGTCAGAAAATATCGTCCCGAAAATATTGCACGTCGACCTCCGTTCAGACAGTGCAAATTATCTTTTTTTCCATCTTCCCCCGCAGTTCCGACGCATCACATGGAATCTAAACGGGAAGTACATGAAGCAGCAGTATCGCAGGTAGTCCGAGGAATATATCGATTGTCGACCTCCGGCACAAGATCGGATCACAAGATCTTCCCTCAATGCTCGCTCACTGCATAATTTCCAAATTGAGTGAAAGCAACTTCTAAGAATGATAGATCTTTATATGAGATATTACCAACATTAATAGCTTAATCCTGCTGTGTATTCTCGAAAATGGCGGAAGGATTTCGGCAAGTTAACCGTTATTTTCTCGCACCAACACACGTGTCACACCAACACACGTGCTGTTGTAAAGTTCCGTGAACGGATCGGAGTAATTTTGGTTGCGAGATTATAAAACTAAAATGGACTGTCAATTCAGGAATCATAAATGGAGTGAATAAAATCCAAGAGATAAACTCATATTAACAGTCGGTGGGTGAAACCACTCGGTGGGTGAAACCACTCTGTTCAAAGCTTTCATTCATAATTTCAGTAAATGTCACAGGGGCTAATTCTCAGGGAAATTTTTATTTATACTGGTTTACTGATTTCAAATAGTGGCCTGAAAAATAATTTGATGACAATGGTGGGATATTTTTCAGCAAGTCTTGGATATTAAAAGTTTTTTTTTATAGACTGGTAATTTTTTGTATTTGTGTGTTAAATGTTGCACTGTGACTGGAATATTTTTTGTTGACATCCACAATCTGACATTAATGTGCTGAAAATAGATTGCAAGATCGCGGTCAATCAAGAACATAAAAATGAACATATTAAATTATCGGTTTGTTTATTTTCACAATTCAAATACACAGCGGTATTGACAGGTTCCATTGCTCATCATATGGAATTTTTTTATAATTCCTTATGGTGGTTGCAAAATTACAAATAAACTCTATACAAGTCTGTCGGTCGGCGACAAAAACGTAAAACTACTCAATACAGGTGAAAAAAATACTGAATTTTCAGTAAACGGTGGCAAAAATTGGACTTCTATGAAACCCTGACAAGGCGGCCATCTTGGATTTCCCCATGAAACTTTGTTACCGCGATTTCTCAGGAACTACTTCATGGATCGTTCTCAAATTTGGTACACAGGTTTCCCTTGGGGTCTAGTTGTGCAAGATACCTTTTTTGGTCCGATTCGAAAATCCAATATGGCCACAAGGCGGCCATCTTGGATTTCCCCCTGAAACTTTGTTACCGGGATTTCTCAGGAATTACTTCATGGATCTTTCTCAAATTTCGTACACAGGTTCCCCTTGGGGTCTAGTTGTGCAACATTCCTTTTTTGGTCCGATTCGAAAATCCAATATGGTCACAAGGCGGCCATCTTGGATTTCCCCATGAAACTTTGTTACCGCGATTTCTCAGGAACTACTTGACGGATCTTTCTCAAATTTGGTACACAGGTTCCCCTTGGGGTCTAGTTGTGCAAGATACCTTTTCTGGTCCGATTCGGAAATCCAATATGGCCACAAGGCGGCCATCTTGGATTTCCCCCTGAAACTTTGTTACCGGGATTTCTCAGGAATTACTTCATGGATCTTTCTCAAATTTCGTACACAGGTTCCCCTTGGGGTCTAGTTGTGCAACATTCCTTTTTTGGTCCGATTCGAAAATCCAATATGGTCACAAGGCGGCCATCTTGGATTTCCCCATGAAACTTTGTTACCGCGATTTCTCAGGAACTACTTGACGGATCTTTCTCAAATTTGGTACACAGGTTCCCCTTGGGGTCTAGTTGTGCAAGATACCTTTTCTGGTCCGATTCGAAAAACCAATATGGCCACAAGGCGGCCATCTTGGATTTCCCCATGAAACTTTGTTATCGCGATTTCTCAGGAACTACTGAATGGATCTTTCTCAAATTTGGTACACAGGTTCCCCTTGGGTTCTAGTTGTGCAAGATACCTTTTCTGGTCCGATTCAAAAATCCAATATGGCCACCAGGCAGCCATCCTGGGTTTCCCCATGAAACATAGTTATTGTCATTTCTCAGGAAGTACTACATGATATAGCTATCAGGCAGCCATCTTAGTTTTCCCCATGAAACTTTATCGTGATTTCTCAGGAAGTACTGCATGGATCTCTCTCAAATTTGGTACACAGGTTCCACTTGTGGTCCAGTTGTGCAAGACACCTTTTTCGGTCCGATTTGAAAATCCTATATGGCCACTAGGCGGCCATCTTAGTTTTCCCCATGAAACTTTATCGCTATTTCTCAGGAAGTACGGCGTGGATCTTTCTCAAATTTGGTACACAGGTTCCCCTTGGGGTCTAGTTGTGCAAGATACCTTTTCTGGCCCAATTCGAAAATCCAATATGGCCACAAGGCGGCCATCTTGGATTTCCCCATGAAACTTTGTTATCGCGATTTCGCAGGAACTACTACATGGATCTTTTTCAAATTTAGTACACAGGTTCCCCTTGGGGTCTAGTTGTGCAAGATACCGTTTTCGGTCCGATTTGAAACTCCAATATGGCCACCAGGCAGCCATCTTGGATTTCCCGATGAAACTTTGTTGTCATGAATTCTCAGGAAGTACGGCATGGACCTTTCTCAAATTTTTGGTACACAGGTTCCCCTTGGGATCTAGTTGTGCAAGATACCGTTTCTGATCCGATTCGAAAACTCAATATAACCACCAGGCAACCATCTTGGATTTCCCCATGAAACATAGTTATCGTCATTTCTCAGGATGTACCACATGGATCTTTCTCAAATTTGGTACACAGGTTTCCCTTGGGGTGTAGTTGTGCAAGACACCTTTTTCGGGCCGATTTGGAAATCCAATATGGCCACCAGGTGGCCATCTTAGTTTTCCCCATGAAACTTTATCGCGATTTCTCGGGAACTACTGCATGGATCTTTCTCAGATTTGGTACACAGGTTCCCCTTGGGGTTTAGTTGTGCAAGATACCTTTTCTGATCCGATTCGAAAATCCAATATGGCCACAAGGCGGCCATCTTGAATTTCCCAATGAGACTTTGTTATCGTGATTTCTCAGGAACTACTACTTGGATCTTTCTCAAATTTGGTACACAGGTTCTCCTTGGGGTCTAGTTGTGCAAGATGCCTTTTCTGGTCCGATTCGAAAATCCAATATGGCCACCAGGCAGCCATCTTGGATTTCCCAATGAAACATAGTTATCGTGAATTCTCAGGAAGTACTGCATGGATCTTTCTCAAATTTGATACACAGGTTCCCCTTGGGGTCTAGTTGTGCAAGATACCTTTTCTGGTCCGATTCGAAAGTTCAATATGGCCACCAGGCAGCCATCTTGGATTTCCTCATGAAACATTGTTATCGTCTTTTCTCAGGAAGTACTACATGGATCTTTCTCAAATTTGGTACACAGTTTTCGCTTGGGGTCTAGTTGTGCAAGATACCTTTTTCGGTCCGATTTGAAAATCCAATACGGCCACCAGGCAGCCATCTTAGTTTTCCCCATGGAACTTTATCGTGATTTCTCAGAAAGTACTGCATGGATCTCTTTCAAATTTGGTACACAGGTTCCCCTTGTGGTCCAGTTGTGCAAGATACTTTTTTCGGTCGGATTCGAAAATCCAATATGGCCACCAGGCGGCCATTTTGAATTTCCCCATGAAATTCTGTTATCTTGAATTCTCAGGAACTGATGCATGGATCTTTGTCAAATTTGGTACACAGGTTTCTCTTGTGGTCTAGTTGTGCAAGGTATCTTTTCTGCTCCGATTCCAAAATCCAATATGGCCACCAGGTGGCCATCTTGGATTTCCCCATGAGACTTTGTTATTGCGATTTCTCAGGAACTATTGCATGGATCTTTTTCAAATTTGGTACACAGGTTCCCCTTGGGGTCTAGGTGTGCAAGATACCTTTTCTGGTCCCATTCTTAAATCCAATATGGCCACAAGGCGGCCATCTTGGATTTCCCCATGGAACTTTGTTATCGCGATTTCTCAGGAACTACTGAATGGATCTTTCTCAAATTTGGTACACAGGTTCCCCTTGGGTTCTACTTGTGCAAGATACCTTTTGTGGTCCCATTCGAAAATCCAATATGGCCACCAGGCAGCCATCCTGGATTTCCCCATGAAACATAGTTATTGTCATTTCTCAGGAAGTACTACATGGATCTTTCTCAAATTTGGTACACAGGTTTCCCTTGGGGTCTAGTTGTGCAAGACACCTTTTTCGGTCCGATTTGAAAATCCAATATGGCCACCAGGCGGTCACCTTGGTTTTCCCCATGAAACTTTATCGCGATTTCTCAGAAACTACTTCATGGACCTTTCTCAAATTTGGAACACAGGTTCCCCTTGGTGTTTAGTTGTGCAAGATACCTTTTCTGGTCCGATTCGAAAATCCAATATGGCCACCAGGCAGCCATCTTGGATTTCCCGATGAAACTTTGTTATTGTGAATTTTCAGGAAGTACTGCATGGATCTTTCTCAAATTTGGTACACAGGTTCTCCTTGGGGTCTAGTTGTGCAAGATACCTTTTCTGGACCGATTCGAAAATTCAATATGGCCACCAGGCAGCCTTCTTGGATTTCCTCATGAAACATTGTTATCGTCATTTCTCAGGAAGTACTACATGGATCTTTCTCAAATTTGGTACACAGTTTTCCCTTGGGGTCTATTTGTGCAAGATACCTTTTTCGGTCCGATTTGAAAAACCAATATGGCTATCAGGCAGCCATCTTAGTTTTCCCCATGAAACTTTATC
The DNA here is from genome assembly GCA_036873755.1 of Hanleya hanleyi. Lineage (NCBI taxonomy): Eukaryota > Metazoa > Mollusca > Polyplacophora > Lepidopleurida > Hanleyidae > Hanleya > Hanleya hanleyi. The sequence continues at coordinate 38,542 of JAVTVY010015548.1, forward strand.
GTGATTTCTCAGGAAGTACTGCATGGATCTTTCTCAAATTTGGTACACAGGTTCCCCTTGGGGTCTAGTTGTGCAAGATACCTTTTCTGGTCCGATTCGAAAGTTCAATATGGCCACCAGGCAGCCATCTTGGATTTCCTCATGAAACATCGTTATCGTCATTTCTCAGGAAGTACTACATGGATCTTTCTCAAATTTGGTACACAGTTTTCGCTTGGGGTCTAGTTGTGCAAGATACCTTTTTCGGTCCGATTTGAAAATCCAATACGGCCACTAGGCAGCCATCTTAGTTTTCCCCATGGAACTTTATCATGATTTCTCAGAAAGTACTGCATGGATCTCTTTCAAATTTGGTACACAGGTTCCCCTTGTGGTCCAGTTGTGCAAGATACCTTTTCTGGTCCCATTCGAAATTCCAATATGGCCACAAGGCGGCCATCTTGGATTTCCCCATGGAACTTTGTTATCGCGATTTCTCAGGAACTACTGAATGGATCTTTCTCAAATTTGGTACACAGGTTCCCCTTGGGTTCTACTTGTGCAAGATACCTTTTCTGGTCCCATTCGAAAATCCAATATGGCCACCAGGCAGCCATCCTGGATTTCCCCATGAAACATAGTTATTGTCATTTCTCAGGAAGTACTACATGGATCTTTCTCAAATTTGGTACACAGGTTTCCCTTGGGATCTAGTTGTGCAAGACACCTTTTTCGGTCCGATTTGAAAATCCAATATGGCCACCAGGCGGTCATCTGGTTTTCCCCATGAAACTTTATCGCGATTTCTCATAAACTACTGCATGGATCTTTCTCAAATTTGGAACACAGGTTCTCCTTGGTGTTTAGTTGTGCAAGATACCTTTTCTGGTCCGATTCGAAAATCCAATATGGCCACCAGGCAGCCATCTTGGATTTCCCGATGAAACTTTGTTATTGTGAATTTTCAGGAAGTACTGCATGGATCTTTCTCAAATTTGGTACACAGGTTCTCCTTGGGGTCTAGTTGTGCAAGATACCTTTTCTGGACCGATTCGAAAATATCAATATGGCCACCAGGCAGCCATCTTGGATTTCCTCATGAAACATTGTTATCGTCATTTCTCAGGAAGTACTACATGGATCTTTCTCAAATTTGGTACACAGTTTTCCCTTGGGGTCTATTTGTGCAAGATACCTTTTTCGATCCGATTTGAAAAACCAATATGGCTATCAGGCAGTCATCTTAGTTTTCCCCATGAAACTTTATCGTGATTTCTCAGGAAGTACTGCATGGATCTCTCTCAAATTTGGTACACAGGTTCCCGTTGTGGTCCAGTTGTGCAAGACACCTTTTTCGGTCCGATCTGAAAATCCAATATGGCCACTAGGCGGCCATCTTAGTTTTCCCCATGAAACTTTATCGCTATTTCTCAGGAACTACTGCGTGGATCTTTCTCAAATTTTGTACACAGGTTCCCCTTGGGGTCTAGTTGTGCAAGATACCTTTTCTGGCCCGATTCGAAAATCCAATATGGCCACAAGGCAGCCATCTTGGATTTCCCCATGAAACTTTGTTATTGTGATTTCTCAGGAACTACTGCATGGATCTTTCTCAAATTTGGAACACATGTTCCCCTTGGTGTTTAGTTGTGCAAGATACCTTTTCTGGTCCGATTCGAAAATCCAATATGGCCACAAGGCAGCCATCTTGGATTTCCCGATGAAACTTTGTTATTGTGAATTCTCAGGAAGTACTGCATGGATCTTTCTCAAAGTTGGTACACAGGTTCTCCTCGGGGTCTAGTTGTGCAAGATACCTTTTCTGGTCCGATTCGAAAATTCAATATGGCCACCAGGCAGCCATCTTGGATTTCCTCATGAAACATTGTTATCGTCATTTCTCAGGAAGTACTACATGGATCTTTCTCAAATTTGGTACACAGCTTTCCCTTGGGGTCTATTTGTGCAAGATACCTTTTTCGGTCCGATTTGAAAATCCGATATGGCTATCAGGCAGCCATCTTAGTTTTCCCCATGAAACTTTATCGTGATTTCTCAGGAAGTACTGCATGGATCTCTCTCAAATTTGGTACACAGGTTCCACTTGTGGTCCAGTTGTGCAAGACACCTTTTTCGGTCCGATTTGAAAATCCTATATGGCCACTAGGCGGCCATCTTAGTTTTCCCCATCAAACTTTATCGCTATTTCTCAGGAAGTACTGCGTGGATCTTTCTCAAATTTGGTACACAGGTTCCCCTTGGGGTCTAGTTGTGCAAGATACCTTTTCTGGCCCGATTCGAAAATCCAATATGGCCACAAGGCGGCCAAATTGGATTTCCCCATGAAACTTTGTTATCGCGATTTCGCAGGAACTACTACATGGATCTTTCTCAAATTTAGTACACAGGTTCCCCTTGGGGTCTAGTTGTGCAAGATACCGTTTTCGGTCCGATTTGAAACTCCAATATGGCCACCAGGCAGCCATCTTGGATTTCCCGATGAAACTTTGTTGTCATGAATTCTCAGGAAGTACGGCATGGACCTTTCTCAAATTTTTGGTACACAGGTTCCCCTTGGGATCTAGTTGTGCAAGATACCGTTTCTGATCCGATTCGAAAACTCAATATAACCACCAGGCAACCATCTTGGATTTTCCCATGAAACATAGTTATCGTCATTTCTCAGGATGTACCACATGGATCTTTCTCAAATTTGGTACACAGGTTTCCCTTGGGGTGTAGTTGTGCAAGACACCTTTTTCGGGCCGATTTGGAAATCCAATATGGCCACCAGGTGGCCATCTTAGTTTTCCCCATGAAACTTTATCGCGAGTTCTCGGGAACTACTGCATGGATCTTTCTCAGATTTGGTACACAGGTTCCCCTTGGGGTTTAGTTGTGCAAGATACCTTTTCTGGTCCGATTCGAAAATCCAATATGGCCACAAGGCGGCCATCTTGAATTTCCCAATGAGACTTTGTTATCGTGATTTCTCAGGAACTACTGCTTGGATCTTTCTCAAATTTGGTACACAGGTTCCCCTTGGGGTCTAGTTGTGCAAGATGCCTTTTCTGGTCCGATTCGAAAATCCAATATGGCCACCAGGCAGCCATCTTGGATTTCCCAATGAAACATAGTTATCGTGAATTCTCAGGAAGTACTGCATGGATCTTTCTCAAATTTGATACACAGGTTCCCCTTGGGGTCTAGTTGTGCAAGATACCTTTTCTGGTCCGATTCGAAAGTTCAATATGGCCACCAGGCAGCCATCTTGGATTTCCTCATGAAACATTGTTATCGTCATTTCTCAGGAAGTACTGCATGGATCTTTCTCAAATTTGGTACATAGTTTTCGCTTGGGGTCTAGTTGTGCAAGATACCTTTTTCGGTCCGATTTGAAAATCCAATACGGCCACCAGGCAGCCATCTTAGTTTTCCCCATGGAACTTTATCGTGATTTCTCAGAAAGTACTGCATGGATCTCTTTCAAATTTGGTACACAGGTTCCCCTTGTGGTCCAGTTGTGCAAGATACTTTTTTCGGTCGGATTCGAAAATCCAATATGGCCACCAGGCGGCCATTTTGAATTTCCCCATGAAATTCTGTTATCCTGAATTCTCAGGAACTGATGCATGGATCTTTGTCAAAGTTGGTACACAGGTTTCTCTTGTGATCTAGTTGTGCAAGGTATCTTTTCTGGTCCGATTCCAAAATCCAATATGGCCACCAGGTGGTCATCTTGGATTTCCCCATGAGACTTTGTTATTGCGATTTCTCAGGAACTATTGCATGGATCTTTTTCAAATTTGGTACACAGGTTCCCCCTGGTGTCGAGTCGTGCAAGATACCTTTCTGGTCTGATTCGGAAATCCAATATGGCCTCCAGGCGGCCATCTTGGATTGCCCCATGAAACTTTGTTATCGTGATTCCTCAGGAAGTAGCCTACCTCATGGATCTTTCTCAAATTTGGTACATAGGTTCCCCTTGGGGTCTAGTTGTGCAAGATACCTTTTTCGGTCTGACTCGAAAATCCAATATAGCCACCAGACGGCCATTTTGGATTTCTCCATGAAATTTTATCGTGATTTCTCAGGTAGTGCTGCATAGATCTTTCTCAAATTTGGTATACAGGTTCCCCTTGTGATCCAGTTGTGCAAGATACCTTTTTGGCCCGATTCGAAAATCCAAGTTACGCTTCAAATTAATACTGTATTCCCGAGTTGTGACGTTGCATCACAAGAGTCGGCTTATCAAACGATGGGGCATATTCTATATATTGACCATAGAGAATATCCATACTTTCACCTTCTATATCAAGGAGTTCAAATGATTCCGAATTAAAATGTATTTCTTCAAATTTTAAATCAGTTTACTTTAGTCCATGCCGTTGCAAGTGAACTGCCCCATCGTTTTGTCTGCCGAAGGGCCGTCACTCTTGTGAAACAACGTCACAACTCGACAACTGTAGACTACTGCGTGTTTCGATCATGCCAAAGTGTCAAAGAGATTAGTCTTCGCTTCCAGTACCCAATGATGACACGTGCAAAAAAAATTACTACAAAACGAAGACGAAGGATCCTCCGGACATTCACTTTCAGACTAACTTTGCTCATTTCACTTGTACTATAACAACCGACATCAAGTACAGTTTCTAGAAATCTTGAAACTCCTGAACCTTGGGTAGATAATATCTTGGTGTTTTTCAGTGTCCCTTTTTCGATCTTTTTCGCTCAAATTCAAAATTCTGCAAACAAAATTACAAATCAATCGTTTGTTCTTAATAACAATGGACAAAAAGATCCTCTTGTCATTAGCTTACAATTATCAGACAATGGTGCGCGCCAAGATCCTTCAGGATCTCTCGTTAGGTGTCAGATCGTCTGGAATCGCCTGAAGACATGTTACACCGGGTAATTTTTAGGTGTCTGATCGTCTGGAATCGCCTAAAGACATGTTACACCGGGTAATTTTTAGGTGTCGACGGTACGTGGGCTTGTACTGGGCGTCGACATTCCACGGCAGAAAGAACATAAAACCTCTTAGAAGTCTTTTGGCCAGTAATTTTCTATGAACTTAGATACAGCAAAAGACGGAAGTCTAGATATAGTTTTCAATACATGCACCTCGAATCAGCTAAACTGTTCAACGCTGGCAAAACCCATTTGCGGACTTCATCGGAGGTGGTAGGAGACAATATGGAATTAGTCTAATTTGAAATCAAAATCATCCATATTTATACTGTTCAATCTGTATGAATGTGTTCACATTCTCAACATATTCGAAAGAGTTGTGACAACTGAATTCATTTTGTTGTCTTCGAACTAATACACTGGGGATTCACAAAGTACAGATTCAATGCAATTACGCAAACGTGCAATTAAAACCATGTAGACTGAAATTATGTAAGAACAATTCCCAGAGAAGGTGACAATGCCTGACTTAAATAGGATGTTTTTAGCAAGCACCACTAAAATTTAACATCTCCCCTGTGTGAATTTGTCAGCATGTACATGTAATATAGCGCGCGCAGATGCATGCAATAACCATATACCTATAGTCAAAATCAGGAGGGAATAAATATAATAGTAATAACCTAAACTATTGTGGTAAAAAAAGTAATGTTTTACAACCGGTTATAACAATGTTACACCGAATGAGTGGAATCTGTGCCCTGTCCAATCAGGAAAACATCACTGTTGCTGAAGCATTGGTCAAAAAGATCATATGTCGTCTTGGGGCCCCCTAGAAACCCATTATGATCGGAGAAGTAAATGGATATGTTACGACAATACGGGAATATCTCCCTTGTGTGTGATAGTAATCAAGCTGAATTTTTTTGTCAATCCAAAACCTGCCAAATCAAATTTTTCCAGAAGTTTACATACTGAAATATCAGCCTCGAAAAAAATGCGATGCTCCTTTGTATAAAAATGGAAATACGATTGATCAAAATGTGCTCCTCGTCCTGATTTGGTATTTTTGAGGCATTTACAGTGGGGAAAATGTGACACCTCAAACCAAAATAATTTTGTCACACAATATATTAGGAAGTTTGCTTATTGGAAAGAATCACGAATGGCTTTGGTTCGAGGTGTTATATTTTTGCTACAGGATAAAACCCTTCATGGAAATGCCCAAAAATACCAAAATAAGCCCGGGAGCACATTTTGATCAATCATATCTCCATTTTTATGCAACTGAACATCTCAGTTTTTTTGAAGGAACTTCAAGAAAAATGTTATACGGTAGATTTTAGAGTGGAAAAAAAATCGGCCTCATTACCATCACACACTAAGGAGTTTTTCGTATGTAAACGTCACATTTTCGGACATGTGTGACATCTCGTGGATGACAGCGCTGAGCGATTCAATGTGAGAACAGCTGCAAATCGGATGAGTTTTTTCTCCAGGTCCTCCCCAGGTTTACATGATTCGAAGCATTCCTCCGCAGGGAAATCTCCCAACATTATGCTATTTGATGAAGACGTTACCCTCCCCATGCAAACCGTGATTGGTCATATTCAAGTAGATTCAGAGGAGCATGGGGAACCAGATAAACGTATCCTAGAACTCTAAGACACATTGAAGAAAGTTCATGCGAAAGCGATACTATAATCTGAAGGCAAGGAAGAAGCCCCTAAAGACTGGCCACCCTGTTTAGTTGTATGTTCCTGCAAAGAAGAAGGAGGATTGTGACAAACGCGCAAGCAAACGCAAAGGTCCTGTCATCGTCTTGAAGAAAATTGAGGACGGGAATTACATGTACCTTGAGAAGAGTGGCCCAAAACAGTGTCTGTCACATCGATCGCCTTGTGCAGTTCCAAGGTCGACACCCACAATCTTGGCACAAAAAGCTGACAAAATCTAAACAAGATGATAATAATTAAGATCCATTTCTTTCGCCATTGATGACTCGGGAGCAGACACTAATTGAGTAGTAGAACTCGTTATACTCACGCCAAAAGATGCAACCCTTTGTTTCCCTTAACAACGGGTCCATAATTTGATCTCACATAAACGAACGGACAAAATAGCCAACCCAACCCCCACCGACCCGAGTTAGTCCCACCGCCCCGTTCTGTATGTAATATTAAGCAAAACAAAAAACAAACGGTGCCAGAATATCCAACAACAGGTGTTCAAAGACTCCTCGTGTGTGCTGGCATTTTTGTCCAGGGATCTTTCATCACACGTTCCATGGATGCCATGAACATCACTGTATGTGCGCGAAGAAAAACTATTGCAACACTCGTTGCAGGTATGCCTGGAAAAATTCTTCAAACAGATGTTACATATGCTTCAAGAAAATCTGTTGCAGATGTTTGTTGTAAAAATACATCGAAAGTACTACTCCTCAACAAATCGCCCGGAAAATTTTGTGTCCCAATTTGGAATCAATTGATCGTTCCATTAACAGACAAATGCACTTGGCAGAGGAAATGGTCTAGATGTGTGTATATGATGGAATATTTGTAGGGGAGAGGGGTTGACATATTTTCCTTTGACGTCATTGTGTGGCATGTTTGAATCCGGAAATTTGAGTGACCGTTAATGGATGCATGTATAGTGTTATAGCACAAATGCTTACCTAACGTGACTTTTTCTTGGTAATATAAGACCATTGTTAAGTTGATAGCTTAATGATATTTATTCAAAACTTTGCCCATAATTGAAGATGATTTCCTGCATCCTATATCCACATTGTAACCGGAAGATGCAAAATATACAGTGCATAATAACCCATTAGTACTAAGATTTCAAAGACCATATCGGTAAAAGCTCGCACGCATCTGATAGCTTCCTAATGGCACGTTCTTGTTAATAAGCACTACCACGATCTCGCATTATCGTGGTAATGAACACGTGTTGTTGTTACAAATTTTTTAATTTGGCGATCTTGAAATTACAAAATCGACTCCATCAATCGTCATATCTTCCAGAGTCCAATGACGGAGATGGCTGGCAATAATCGGATGGGCCCCAGAATATTCTCAACTGTCCTCTTGGTTTTAGCGTTTATCCTATTGCAATCCCCTTGCGCTCTCAACACTGATGGTGACTTTTTCGTGAAAATTGAGGTGGAGGACTGTCTCACAGAGCTCCAAATAGTTCAACACGATCCCAGTAGATGCCATAGTGTATCACCAGGCCATTGTGCTCTAGAATGTTTGATGGAGCCGGGATGTTCTAAGATATTACATTGTGATTTGCCTGGTAAATCGTGTTTCCTAATCAGAGCATTCGGAGTGCTCGCCAACGATGAAAGACGTGAGCATTGTTCCTGCTTCCACAAGGTATCGTAAAAAAAAGCTAGATATACTATACTAAAAATGAACAAAACTTGAGTGAAATCTTACACAAGTAAGAGCTGAAATTCCTTCCAATCAAGCACTTTCACTCAAGCTGAGTGAATTCCGCTCAACTTGAGTGAGTTCAACTTGAGTTGAATCAATTTCAATCAACTTGAGTGAGTTAACTCAAACCTGAGTGAAAATTGAGTGAATTTCACTCATTCTTGGGTGAATTTCACCCAATCTTGAGTGATTTTCACTCAAATTGACCAGGATGAATAGCCCACTCTTACTAGAGTGAACTTCTCACTAACGTTTGTTTAGAGATTACTGGAATTAGCCAGCTACACCCTTTTCATAGATATCAACAATGATTCATTTGTTGAAACCATAAGATCAAATTATCACAAGGTGTGGAATCATTCTATTCTACTAGACGTAACTTTTTGATTGTGCAGCTCGCCTAAAAAATAAACAATTCCTTATTGCCATACGGAGTGAGAAAGTTAGTGAGCAGTCGGGGTTAAAGTCGTTTTCAACAATTTTTCATGAGCTTCTGAGCTGTATTCAGCTTGGGTGAGTTAACTCAAACCTGTGTGAAAATTTCTATTAACAATTTTTTCAGTTATATCACATGGGGGGATCCTACTTGTGACAGAGCCGTCCCAATGCTGCCATTTTATAGTGCTCTCTCACTAAAATATCATGCCGTAGGCAGACATGATGCCCCAACTTGTCGCATTATACTGACACCGAGCGAATCAGTCCTGGTTCTATCCGCTGAGCGTAAACGAGGAAGCCGAAGATGACCCGGCGAGGGATTGAACCCCGTTCCTCCCGCTTATGAGGCGGACGCTATAGGCCACCGCAGTGCGGTCAATTGCCATACAGTATACCCTACCGATCGCTCAAGAAATCCTCATGAAGATATTTTGATATTGTGTGCGCTTTTTAACAAAAGTGAAAATCCAAGAGAACCGCAGTTCTATAATTTACTCAATAAGTATTACTTTGTGTTGTAGAATGAGACAAAGTGTGAAAATGGTGGAATCATGAGGGAGAAATGTGAATGTATTCCCGGTTATTATGGAAACAGATGTCAATACATTATACAAGGTAAGTACTTTCCATGTATTTCAGCTATAATTTCGCTTTTAAATCGTAAAATATCTTGAGATATTATCAATAAAAGATTGAAGTAGAATACCACCTATACTATATGCAATTTAAGATGAAATGAATGATATTTTACTTAGGGGTCTAACTGTGAAGTTAACAAAAGCGATAGAGGAATTACCATTGCCTTGACATTGCGATGTTAAGGGTCGACATCGCAGGGCCGTAGCCAGGATTTATTGAAGGGTGGTTCGCCTTCACTCCAAAAGGGCACATCAGGGGGTTTGCTGTATGGGAAAAGGGGAAATAGGGGGTTCGCTTCAGTTTGAAAAGGGCATTTATATGAGAAAAATATATAATATTTCCGAAAGGGGAGTTCGCCCGAACCCAGAAAACCCCCCTTGGCTACGGGCCTGCATCGCCCTTAACAACGCTCTCGGAAAAAATGTCATCCACGACATTGGACGAGGTCGACCCTTCATATCGCAATGTCGGCTGAAAGATTCCAACTTCTTTTACCCACTAGGTCAAAATTGCCTTAAGTTATTGTCTTCAATATGCAGTAGCGGTACTTCTGTCCAACCGTCTTCGTTTTCTCGTTACCACCATATCTGACGAATGAATATGGCATGCCTGTGAACACCAAATTTACATCACACATGCATGTGATCATAGAAACTTATGCGTCATCAGTGAGATTGATCCATTTTCCTGTATGTTAGATGAGCGTGCCTCGCATTCTCATTTGTCATCCATATTATAACTTCAATGACCTTTGCAAATAAACCAAGTTTATCCACGACGAAATTCACTCATTCTAGGAGAGTAGAATGCCCACAAAAAGCGTCTCTTTTTTAGTGACTGTGGGTTCTCGATAGCACAGTGCTAAGTAGCACTGTTTTGTCAGAGATTTTTTTGAAAAAAATTAAAATTTAATTTTTTTTAATTTTAAAATTTTAATATTTTGGAAACACTAAATTATTATATAGCTTACTATAATACTCATACATGGTCATATTTTAAAGCGCGAGCAGATAGACTTGTATAGGGTATATACTATATAGTGTAATTTTCCATGCATGGCAAACACGGACTCGCGCTTTAAAATATGACCATGTATGGGTATTATAGTAAGCTATTGTTTCCAAGATGTTCAAAAAAAAAAAAAAATTAAAAATATTAAAATTTTAAAATTTAAAAAAATTAAACTTTAAATTTTCAAAAAAATGTCTGACAAAGCAGTGCTGCTTAGCCCTGTGCTCGATAGAAGCTTCGTTTCCGAATTGCCAGAAAGTTAATGTGATGGCGCTGACTTGCTGGAACCGGCTATTGTTGCCGGCAAAATCCAACGAAAATAGGATCCCAAACAATAACAGAAATAACAGTGGCAACAACGATCTCCCCCAACGACAATAAAAAGCCAAACCGAACTCGATTCGATTTCACCACCACTTGTAAGAAGCGATCACAGAAGTCCTAGGGAGGCAGTGATGGGGCGAAGACAATTGAACGCAGTTAAAAAAAAATTATGACGGATCTATTTCTGAGAGAGATAGTGTTGACACACGCAAATCAGCTGGAAACTGCTGACAAAGCTGAAAAATACGACCAAATCTTTTTCAATACCAACTTTGCAGGGACTTCCAAAAATTGGATGTGAGTAAATTGAATATGCATGAAAACAAATATGCATGAAAAACAATTTCATACAGCTTTTTATGTAACCAGTATGGACAGGCCTTTCACTAGCCTTTCACTGACTTTCCTTCACTGTGCAAGTTGCAATCTGGGAATGTTAATTGTGATTTGGTCGAACACCACTGCAATAATAAACCCTCTTGAACATTGATAAGTTTCATTGTAGCATGACTGTCCGGTTATTGTACTTCTTGCGAATATTCTTCTGCAGGTTGGTCAAGCAACCACATATGACCAAATAAATAACACTGGAGAAAAGACTATATCTTGAGTAATAAATGATCATAAAAGAAGAATGGCAAAAAAATACGGAGAGAGAGAGCGCAGTTGAAACGCAGGCGTCATACACTGTATGAAAATTCAAGTTTGTTCTCAGTTATTGGACACTTTTTGTCCCCTGCCACATAATTCGAGGGACTTAGAAACACCGGGCGTCCGTAATTCCGTCGTTCCGTCATCACGTCACAAATTTTTTGTCCGACCAATAACTCGAGAACTATTGAACCCATCGACTTCAAGAGTGATTGCCTTGGAGTGTGCCTTGACGTCGGTGGGAGGGCGATTGAGATTGCTTTTCTGTTTCCTGTGTAATCCACACCGCCATTAGCCAGCTTTCATTGTCATCGGTTGGATCTTTATACTTATATTTATTGTCCAACCAATAACTCGAGAGTTATTGAACCGATCGATTTCAAACTTGTAGAGAGTCTTGACATACCCGAGAAGACGGTTGAGATTTTTTTTTCAGTTACCTGTGTAATTCATCTTGGATTTTCAGCAGGTGAAAGTTGTCCGGATACTCGAAAGCTATTAAACCGGTCGACTTGTGGGATGTAAGGCTCTTCAGACAGATCTCCATTTTCAAAATCATACTCTTAACCGTATCTGTCCTGGGATTTTTGGGACCTGTCCAGGCCTGGGGAGGGGCCATTTCGCCCTCCCCCCACACCCCAATTTATTTTCTTACTCCTTGAGCTAGGGGACTGAAACTTACTACAGTATACCCTTGCGTAAATTTCTTACAGAAAATGTAAAAAAAAAATCCAAGATGGCTGCTTGATGACGTCAAAAACGGCATTTACTGTTCGATTTTTCGGTCAGATTTTTCGAATTTTTTCATTTATGCAATTTCTCCGCAAAAACTGCGTGATAAATTGTTAAATATTAATGTGATGTGAAATCAAATAGATTTTGCCCACTTTTCATCGCGAAAAAGCAGAAATTTTGAAGAAAATGTCGAAAATATCATTTTTCTGTTACCCCATGTGGTCGCCATCTCGAATTCACCCATGATCCTCTACTCGAGGGGTTATGCAAATAGGCTCAAAATGACCCTAATATGATAAACTATAAAGTCACGGAGTGTCAGCTCTCAATTTTTCGTCGTTCCGGAGATAGGTAGGGTTAATCAATGATATGGGATATCATCGACCAAAAAATCGACCATAGGGGTCCACGTCTATACTCCAAAGTTGACGTGGAAGATACTTGGTGCATTGCAGATGTGCGCTACCAAGTGTTTCAATGATTTTGGACTCTTCATCCAGTCAAGAATTTCTTATCCAGTCCATACTCGGTTAATATTGGATGGACAACTTTGAAACTTTTATCTAATGTCCATCAACTTCTACATCCCCTGCAATAACTTATCACTTACAATTCTGGGTATCATATGTTGAAATATTCAATGTAGATATATACGCGCTATATCGCCATACTTTATTCATTGTGTATTGTTGTCATCAATTAGATTGTGTATTGTATCACCTGTAATCACAACATTTGTATATTGCTATCTCTTAACATTTAATGTTTACAACAATTTTCTGAAAATGACATTTTAAAAACTGTCCAATCTGACTGACATTACTGGCTTATCCATTCATATGTGTATTGGCTAACATCACATTATACCTTGTATATATACTGTACGTATAGAGCTGTTTGTAACTTTGTTCACTGCTGAAGATGCTATAACTAATAGCGAAATATACAGAATGAAATTGTCATCCCTACTCGGAGTTGCTTTTCTTCTCTATTATTGGAAAATCATCAGTGGTTCCAATGGATATGTTATGTCTCCATACCCATTACATAAGGCGGCTATCTCGAAGTCACTGAGCTCTAGTTATAGTCTGAATCTCATGAGTCTGTTTTTATTCGTCCCACTTTCCATTATTGTGCGTTTAATATTTAGATTTCATTGTCGATTAAACACAACATAATGTTATATATAATGCCCCTCCCCTATATTCCTGTCTTCAGATTGCAACGATGCTTCATCTGTCGAGATAGACGAGAGGGTGGTGGTGCAAGTGCAGCCCAGTGGTGCCCTTAGCCCTTTCCCGGTACTTTGCGATTCAACCGAAAGCGCTACCTACACGTACATACAGAGCCGTACGTCATCAAAGGTCAACTTCACGCGGGGTTGGTCGGACTACGAGAAAGGATTCGGTCATGTGGAGAAAGATTTCTGGCTTGGTTTCGACCAAATACTCCCGCTCACCTTGGGTCGTCCGACTGAGCTGGAAATCGAGGTTGTATGCGAAATGAATGGCACGGGAGAATTGCACGAATTCAAAGTGATATACAGCGATTTTTCTCTTGGAAACAGAAGCTCCAACTACATTTTCCATGCTAGTGGGGTGAAGGTTAGTCATTTTGATGGGATTTATTCCAACGATACCCGAATTACCCAGTCGAAATTCCAAAGCTCGGGTATTGACGGTCGAAAATTCAGCACCTACGACCATCGATCCAATAACGGTAACTGTTCACTTGTTATTAACGGTGGTTGGTGGTTCAGCCCCAAGTGCCCCGATGACAATTTCATTCCGTACCTAACAAAAGAAGATTATCGAGATCACCTTACCCCATCAAGAATGAGATGGTTCTCTGATGTGGGGTTTGTGGGGGACGTCTACATAGAGGCGATGTATATGAAAATAAAGTACGACAAACTTGGGAATGTGGGAAAATAATTAACAAACTGTACTTTCAAACAATCAAAAGTCGTCCATATTAATCCGTTTTATTCATCCATGGGACTATATATGTGTTGTTTATTTTAAATCTAGTTATATTTGCTAATTGTTAATACAATTTGGACTGTAATTTCCTGAAGCTTCTCAGATGTAATTAACTGATTTTCAGTCTTATTTCCGTCACCGTTCATGTTTCAGCTATCGACTAATTCCCTTTCGTGGATGTTCGACATCAGTGGTCAAACTGTAATATTGACGAACTGAATAAACATGCGTGAACATGTCAAGATACATCCTGACCAGGTCCATATATTTCGGTCCAGCTCTACCATAAAATACAAAGAAAATGAATTTCACGGCTATCACGATGATGGAATTGTATCTCGAAAATGTCCAGTAGCATCATTCTAGGCCAAAAAAATGCGACAAAATGGACGAGAACTAAGGGGTACATAATTTCTAAGCATCCACTTCCCATCTCTACCAGCTATTTCGAATTGCACATTGGATTATTACATATTCTGTCCTTAGTGTGCAATTAATTTGATTCGACATAATTACACATGAGTAGTGTGACTAACGTCACAGACCTACGAAGTTGGGTGAGGAAGATGACTTGGGAGTCCAAGCGTAATGTTATAGGTCACTTAAGTAGGTCAAATTTCATCAAAAGTAGGTCAGCTTAGAACTTGCTGGTAACAGTCCCCTAATGCAAGTTCATGCCAAAAATCAATGTTCTAATGTCATCGGTTCTCCTTATTTTGCCGACGAAAGGATTCGGATGGACTGACTGACTCACTCACTCATTACCGGACAATTTGCAAATGAGAGCCTATTTCGTAGGAATAATTACTGCTTAATCCGAATACGTCAGCGATAATTATGGTGGATCAGATTAATTACCGACAGACTTTTTCGGACTACTTGGATTAAATATATTAGCTATATAACATGGCAGTGTGACTATGCGTCACAGGACCTACGAAGTAAGGTAGGCATTAGGACAGGCACTGAGCTCTTGGTAAGACCCTTTAAACATGCCGTCAATGCCAGATGTTGAGTTTTATACAGCTGTAGATCAGGGCTCTGGGTGCATATATCATGTTTCCATACCCTTAATGCACACAACAGCGGCAAAACAAAGCCTCCTTGAACAACCTATCTTTATACAGGAAATTCTTAACCCAGAAAATACCATTCTCTCTCAAAAGAAAACAATTTACGTCAGGAAGGCCTTTTTTATTAAGCTAATTTTGTTAGGTAGGGGCCTACTTAGATTCAATAATTGTCATGAAATTTCTTTGGTTATATCTTAATTGCAACTATGTGTGTTCCTCAAACCTAACATACTTGAGCTATACATGTATAACACACTTTCATTTGAGAGTCCAGACATTCCACCATTCATGTGAACAAATTGTACTAAACATGGAATAATTAAATTCACACTACCCATTTCTACAGTATCAGTACTATGTTACTATCTGTAGCAGTTGAAACCCAGAAAAACTTAAACAATTAAAACCAGTAAAGAAATTTGTCTGTTGAATAACAGAAAATATGGTATGGAGATTTGAATGAGTAAACTACTAAACAACTTACATGATGCCAACAAAATGTCCCAACACAAGCTGATAAATTCCTTGGGTGGCTTGCAGGACAGCTTTGTTTCACCCTCAGTAAATTTTATCATTGTTGCTCACAGGCTAATCTGAAGGATGATACCAGATCTTTCTATGTTCTGCTGGGTTATTGCTTCAGGCTGACTTAATTGGTTGATGTAGGTTATTTCATCATCAGTGGCAATTTGACCTAAATTTGAAGCCTGCATGATTTGGTCTGTGATGAAATGTTTGGATGTGAAATAGGATACACGTTAAAGGTCACAGTTTACATATATCTATAACAATATACTGAATTGTGTGTATTAAGAATGGCAAGTTGCCTGGTAATAGCAGTGTAGATAAATGCACTAACAAATGATGGAAAATTAGCATTTCCTATTTCATTATCCCATCACGTTTTGTACTGTGTTATATATACAGTGAAACATACAGCCAAGGCTTCCCGATGGGCATGACAGTGTACTCGCTGAGCTATCAATAAATAATAATAAAAAATAATTATAAATCAAATTTTCATCAGAATTCGGTCAACTCAGAACTTGCTCGTAACAATGCCCTAATGCACGTTCATGCCAAAAATCAAGGTTCTAATTTCAACGGTTCTCTTTATTTTGCCGACGAAAGGATTCGGATGGACTGACTGACTGACTGACTCATTACCGGACAATTTGCGATCTGTAGCCTACTTCGTAGGAAAAAGTGGAAGGTTCAGCTATGTTTCTTTGTTACATTGCGCAATTATGTTGAAGGGGTGGGGAAAACTGGGGGGAAAGGATTGCCCCTTCTCTTCAAAATAATTGCGCAGTTTGCGTAACACCTAGATAGTATTACAATCCCTTAGCAAGGTACGGAATGCTGTCGAAGTAGTAGAAGATGGGGTATGCGAGTAATGTATGCAAGTATGACCCCAGGAGGACAAGATCAAAGGTCAGAGGTGAGAGGTTGGACGGCGAAAGTTTCATGTGCAAATTGAGCGAATCAGGGACTCGGATTTTTTGTAACCGCGTCCAATGAGAGCGTTGTGTTCAAATTTGGTTGAACTTTATAGAACTCACTAGAACTGATGTGAAGAATATGAAATATTAATAAAAAAAATGGGAGTTTCGATAGAATCGTCACCCGCGCAAGTTTGTCATTTACGTGCTTCCTTAGTAAATGTCAAATGAGTTTATTTATCAGGTTTGATGTCTGTGTGATGGCTCCCACGTACTGCTTTTCGAGTAACATAGCGGATGAAAACATGGTAATTTTGTATAAAAATACTTTTTGTACATTGTTGTTCATTTTCAACAGACAACAGTCAGTTACGTCAGGAATACGAAAAAAATGAATTTGATGACTACACACTCACGCGAATTCGCCGTAGTATTGAAGTTTACTGCCTCAAGAAGAACCTCCGATGTGTCTTCTTGATGATAATTTCACACGATCGAACAAAAAATAAATAAAAAAATAACCAGCAAAATATGAAAACGCTGTTATACTTTGTGAGTTCAGAGTTGTTAATGAAAAATCCAGAGACAGTTCCACTCCAGAACTTCTCAATATAGTCAAGGCTAATAATTTGAACTTGTCATTAATTTCGAAAACTTTTATGAATGTAGTACATGTTCCCGTTATTGGAATCATGGAGCCTACAAGAGTCTCTTGTAGGCTCCATGTTGGAATATAGAAGCTCATACACCGAGTGAAATCAGTTCGGTTCTGAATGTTTTACAAACGGCCACTAACACATGTGGAACCCCAACCTACGAAAAAGACATTTATGTTTATGTCCCGTATTGTTTATGTCACTTGTGTTTAGAGCGATTACGTATAGGTCATATGATTCATCGATTATAATTTTTTAAATTTGCAACTTCACAACGCCGGAACAAGCGTAAAGGCTTTTCAAATTGTCTCTGCACTGGATCTGTACTTTGTCAATCCCTAGTTTGTCTATGTTGTGATTTGGAGAAAGTTAATCCTTCATTGTCACAACTGTACTAAGGGTTTGATGGGACACAATAGTAGTATATAGCATGCTTTTCGAGTCAACTTTCACCCGGATGTAGAGGTCATTTGGGGAGGATTTGAGGAGGAGAGGTCAAGTGCACTATAGTTCCGGCAGAATGACCAAAAAGCTACCTCCAACACAGGAGAGTTCCAATTGTTGCAGGGAATGTATTCCTCCGCGGTGATGCGGTCCTGGCGGTGATGCGGTCGCGGAAAAACTGCCGCGGAGAACAAATAGTCCCTAGATAAAATGGTCCGATTGGGTCGAGTGAGGTATCAAAGTGAAGCATTCGTGAAGGGGCATCTGATGGGCTGGGTGTGGGGTTGAAATATCGCCATTCTGCGCATGCGCGGTGGCCAAAGGGTATGAAAATAGCCGTTTTGGAGCAGGGGAGCCCCTCATGGGCCGATGGAGGCGTATGAGGTATCAAAGTGAAGTCTATGTGAATGGGCATCCAGTCGTGGGTGGGTGCATGTAAAATTTTTACTGAAAAAAAAAAAACGGAACACGGACTTTATCGAAAAATCCGGGAAAATGCCTATATGGGGTATGGGAGGTATATAGGTCGCCGGGCTTAACGGGGCTTGCCTATCAATAGAGTTATCTCCCCCTAGTTCCAGGGTGGGTGTATGTAAAATTTTTCCTGAAAAAATACGGAACACGGACTTTATCCTAAATTACGGAAAATGCCTATATGGGGTATGGGGGGTATAGGACCATCCTGGGAAACCTACTTCTCGACATTTGCGGTATAGGTTGTGGGGTCTCGTTTTCTTAGTCCCGTCAAGACAAACATGATAGGAAGTGTCGCGGAGCGAAACGGTGAAATTTTTGAAAAAAGTCACCGAGACCCATATAGACCCATATAGCCCCATACTGGGGTATAGGACCAATGTTTGTCCTACTGGGAAACCTACTTCTATACATTTGCGGTAGGGTTGTTTGGATTTGTTTTCTTAGTCTCGTCATTTAGAACACGATAGGAAGTGTCCCGGAGAGAAACGGTGAAATTTTTGAAAAAAGTCACCGAAACCCATATAGACCCATATAGTCCCATACTGGGGTATAGGACCAATGTTTGTCCCACTGGGAAACCTACTTCTATACATTTGCGGTAGGGTTGTTTGGATTTGTTTTCTTAGTCTCGTCATTTAGAACACGATAGGAAGTGTCCCGGCACGAATCGGTGAAATTTTTGAAAAAAGTCACTGAGACCCATATAGACCCACATAGACCCATATACTGGGATATAAGCCCAATGTATGTATAAATCCATACGGGGTGGACATGTTGGAGTCTAGGTGAGTCCCTGGTGGTCCAATGGTGTCGTATGAGGTCTTATTTTGAAGCTCTCATGCAGGAGCACTTGACTACACTAATGGTTCGTACGTTGTCAATACTCTGCGCATGCGCAGCCTGGCCGTAGTATAGAAAGCAGGCATTTTTGGGGGTGTGTGTGGGTGTGTTTGGGTTTAGGTAGGCCCCTATTGGGTCGATGGGATCGAGTGAGGTATCCATGTGAAGCCTATGTGAGGGATGAGGGAGTATCCGACGGGGTGGGTGTAATGTGGAACTGACGTCATGCTGCGCATGCGCAGTAGCCAAAGTGTATGGAAATAGACGTTTTTGTGGGCTAGGCGAGCCCCTCATGGGGCCTGTCGGGTCAAAAGGTCAAAGGTCACATCCAGGTCAAACGGTCCAAGGTCTCCCTTTCGGCAAGGTTCGGAGGGGGAAATGTTGCGGCATCGATAGTCAGAGCTTGAACCCCAAAAGGGGATTGTAAATTAACCTGGGAAAGATGGGCAGTTCCATTTGGACCAATCAGCGGTCGGGAAAAAGAACCAATCAGCGGTCGAGAAAAAGAACCAATCAGCGGTCGAACAATCAGCCAATTGGAATTGGGGTATTCACGGTGTGCTTTCGCTCACGTCTGCGCCTACATCCGGGTACTGAGATGCTTTCGCCTACGTCCGCGCCTACAACCGGGTTCATGTACACCCGGGTAACGTTCTCTGGACATGGATGGGTTACCTTTGGCTCCATTCTAGGCCACTGATTGGCTAATACGGTGTTCAAAGCCAGTTTCATGCATTGTGCTCATATAACTTATAGTAATAAACTTAATCTATACGTGTTGGACGAGTCTTCACTCACCGTCTTCCTTTACACGCACCTCAATGAAATGCCCGCTCCAAACCTAGACCAAAACACGTACTTGGTCTGTGGGCTGATTTCATTGGCTCTCTATTTTACTATAGTGCTCGTGCATTCTAACATTGATGGGTTACATTTTGGCCCCATCCTACACCACTGATTTCAGTTTGACTGAATCTCCACACTGGGCATTTATGCATTATGAATAAGACAGGGTTTTTTTGGTGAGATCTCATTTTGTTTTTTATTCAGTAACAACAACAACGTGAGAACAACCACGTGAAAACTGAAGCCCAGATCAGGGGGCTTGTACAAACAACAACAAGGATGACACTTGAGAGAACAACAACAACAAGAAGTTATTTTCATATAGTTTATTTTCCCCAATGTTACATCATACCAACGCTGGGGGAGCCGCGTTGGGTATGTTTACAACTCAAAAAGACTCTTGCCCAATCAGAGGCCACCATTTGCATCTGTCATATTCGTTCCTGTTCGTTAGATGTATTCCTGTCCAATCAGAAGTCGCCATTTCAAAATGTTCCATCTTTGCTCGGTGTGACCTAAGCGTCGTCGGGCAGGCCTGGATATTCTTCGGGCAGCATGTCCTGAAACAGTTGTTTGCGCATTCTGATCGCATTTTCCAGAGCCTCGGTGGGTGGTAGCCCCATAGCCTCTTCCAAGTGACGCTTGGTCTTCATGATGGACCTGTGCGTGGGGTCGCCTTTCATTTCAAGCGGTAGTAAGGTATACTGTTCGTAGATCGCCATGGCTGTTTTCCTGATGCGAGGGCGCATTTGGGTGTATGCTTGTTGTAAATTATCCTCTCCGGCGTCCTCGATCGCTGCAGCGTAAGTATTGATAGCTGCTGTCACAATACGATCCCAGAAGGTAGGTTCTGCCTCACTTTCCACGGATGTAGGCTGACTATCTGAGGTCAAGCTCTCTGTATCACTAGATGGACTCTCAGCAATCTCTGTTTCGGTATCAGTCGATACACTCTCAGCAGTCTCTGTATCAGCATCCGCCTCAACGGACTCCTCGGAGTCTTCAATCCCATGTATATTTTTCTGGTGTCGCATCATATCGTAATGCCTGGTGAACGTGCGTTCGCGCTCAGAGCAAGTATATGCCATGTTCACGGTTGAACGTCGACTGTGCGTGTTTTTGGAAATACGCTTGCTTTTATAGACAGTAACGCCCATCAACGCCCGTTGTTACGCTTTAACGCCCATCTCAACGCCATAACGTCCGTCTCAACGCCCGTCTCCATACATGTCTCAACGCGTTATGCAATGTCCATCATCACTGGACGTTGATGTTGGAGGTTGAAGAATAAAATTTCCCGTCTCCAGCTGGGTCTCCATAAAGGTTTGAAATGCCTCATGCAAGGTCAGCAGATTCTGGGCACGGGTAGTTGTGTTGGTATCCTCGTCGGATATTATCTGTTTCTTATGCAGCAGAAGACATACGCGTGTCACCCATTGGATGTCATCTATGAGCGTGGTAAGATGTGAAGGCATACGTTGGTGCTGAACGGTGACTCCACCTTGCGCTGTATCAATAATAGCATCGACATCGGCTTGACGTAAGGCTTCGGCTATGAGTGAGTGAGTGAGTAAGTGAGTGAGTGAGTGAGTGAGTAAGTGAGTGAGTGAATGTGTGAGTGAGTGAGTGAGTGAGTGAGGCGTGCAAAACGCCTGTGAGGCGTCCCCAACGCCCGTCTTAACGCATGGACGCACTAACGACGTTGAGTGAGTGAGTGAGTGAGTGAGTGAGTGAGTGGTCATATAAGGTCGTTTGTACACCATTAGCCTCAGTCTGTATCCATCGTTTGACCAGGTACCATGTCGAGTACATGTCCGTTCTGTCAAAAGACACTCTCTCGTCGCGACAATATGCTCAGACATATGCGTCTAACGCATAGACAAGAGACACCACCAAGTCCCGCTATAGGTCCACCAAGTGGCGTAGGACATCCCTATACGATGACGGTGAGCGGCCCTACGGGGTGTGGAAAGACGTCCTGGGTGATGAAGTTTCTAGATGAAGGTGTGGCAACCCCAGCTCCGACCCGTGTTGTTTGGTGTTATAGCCAGTGGCAGCCCGCCTACGAAACTACGCGATTACAGAATGTGAGCTTTGTCCCAGGAATTCCTCACGACATAGACGAACCCTATTACTTCGATTCCGAGCAGACCAACGTGGTAGTGCTCAATGATCTGATGAGTGCGGCCAAGGACAATTCGAAAATCGCCGACCTATTCACCAAAGGGTCCCATCATCGCAATCTGTCCGTCATCTGTTTGACTCAGAATCTCTTTCCTCAAGGGAAGGCGTCCAGAGATATTGCCTTGAACTGCCAATACTTTGTGTTGTTCTCCAATCCCATTGACAGAGCACAGATCCGTGTGTTTGGTAGTCGAATTTATCCTCAGAACATCGACCATTTCATGCAGGCGTTTCAAGCAGCGACAAGTCGTCCGTACGGCTACCTGTTCGTAGATTTAAAAGCCCATACCCCGGAAGATCGTCGGCTGACGACCCACCTGTTACCCGGTGAGGCATCAGCACAGCCCCTACACTATCCACCGAGTCCACATCTGGTAGGGCAGCAGCAGCAACCCACCCCCATACAGCGTGTCCCCTTCATACCATCAGTCCCGGAATATCACGCAACCGTGAAGGACCAACCCGAGGTTGAAGAACATAATGTGAACTCGAGGCTATGGAAGGATTTGTTCAAAGAAAGTATGGACGCCGAGCTGGGCGAGATGTTGGAGGCCACAGGAAACAAGTTTCAACGCAAAGGGTATTCGAAAGAGGCAGCCGCAATTTTAGCCCATAACAGATTGGCACCCAGACTACGACGGGCTTTACGTCAGCGGTATGTCGACCTCGTGACCCATATGAAATTGTTGGATAAGGACCCAGTCCATATGGAAATTGAAAGAACAGCGTCGATGTTGAAAACCTCGGGCATGGACTACCCGTGCCCAGAATCTGCTGACCCTGCATGAGGCATTTCAAACCTTTATGGAGACCCAGCTGGAGACGGTAAATTATCTTCTTCAACCTCCAACATCAACGTCCAGTGATGATGGACATTGCATAACGCGTTGAGACATGTATGGAGACGGGCGTTGAGACGGAAGTTATGGCGTTGAGATGGGCGTTAAAGCGTAACAACGGGCGTTGATGGGCGTTACTGTCTATAAAAGCAAGCGTATTTCCAAAAACACGCACAGTCGACGTTCAACCGTGAACATGGCATATACTTGCTCTGAGTGCGAACGCACGTTCACCAGGCATTACGATATGATGCGACACCAGAAAAATATACACGGGATTGAAGACTCCGAGGAGTCCGTTGAGGCGGATGCTGATACAGAGACTGCTGAGAGTGTATCGACTGATACCGAAACAGAGATTGCTGAGAGTCCATCTAGTGATACAGAGAGCTTGACCTCAGATAGTCAACCTACATCCGTGGAAAGTGAGACAGAACCTACCTTCTGGGATCGTATTTTGACAGCAGCTATCAATACTTACGCTGCAGCGATCGAGGACGCCGGAGAGGATAATTTACAACAGGCATACACCCAAATGCGCCCTCGCATCAGGAAAACAGCCATGGCGATCTATGAACAGTATACCTTACTACCGCTTGAATGAAAGGCGACCCCACGCACAGGTCCATCATGAAGACCAAGCGTCACTTGGAAGAGGCTATGGGGCTACCACCCACCGAGGCTCTGGAAAATGCGATCAGAATGCGCAAACAACTGTTTCAGGACATGCTGCCCGAAGAATATCCAGGCCTGCCCGACGACGCTTAGGTCACACCGAGCAAAGATGGAACATTTTGAAATGGCGACTTCTGATTGGACAGGAATACATCTAACGGACAGGAACGAATATGACAGATGCAAATGGTGGCCTCTGATTGGGCAAGAGTCTTTTTGAGTTGTAAACATACCCAACGCGGCTCCCCCAGCGTTAGTATGATGTAACATTGGGGAAAATAAACTATATGAAAATAACTTCTTGTTGTTGTTGTTCTCTCAAGTGTCATCCTTGTTGCTGTTTGTACAAGCCCCCTGTTCTGGGCTTCAGTTTTCACGTGGTTGTTCTCACGTTGTTGTTGTTACTGAATAAAAAACAAAATGAGATCTCACCCAAAAAACCCTGTCTTATTCATAATGCATAAATGCCCAATGTGGAGATTCAGTCAAACTGAAATCAGTGGTGTAGGATGGGGCCAAAATGTAACCCATCAATGTTAGAATGCAAGAGCACTATAGTAAAATAGAGAGCCAATGAAATCAGCCCACAGACCAAGTACGTGTTTTGGTCTAGGTTTGGAGCGGGCATTTCATTGAGATGCGTGTAAAGGAAGACGGCGAGTGAAGACTCGTCCAACACGTATAGATTAAGTTTATTACTATAAGTTATATGAGCATAATGCATGAAACTGGCTTTGAACACCGTATTAGCCAATCAGTGGCTTAGAATGGAGCCAAAGGTAACCCATCCATGTCCAGAGAACATTACCCGGGTGTACATGAACCCGGTTGTAGGCGCGGACGTAGGCGAAAGCATCTCAGTACCCGGATGTAGGCGCAGACGTGAGCGAAAGCACACCATGAATACCCCAATTCGATTGGCTGATTGTTCGACCGCTGATTGGTTCTTTTTCTCGACCGCTGATTGGTTCTTTTTCCCGACCGCTGATTGGTCCAAATGGAACTGCCCATCTTTCCCAGGTTAATTTACAATCCCCTTTTGGGGTTCAAGCTCTGACTATCGATGCCGCAACATTGCCCCCTCCGAACCTTGCCGAAAGGGAGACCTTGGACCGTTTGACCTGGATGTGACCTTTGACCTTTTGACCCGACATGACCCATGAGGGCCTCGCCTAGCCCACAAAAACGTCTATTTCCATACACTTTGGCTACTGCGCATGCGCAGCATGACGTCAGCTCCACATTACACCCACCCCGTCGGATACTCCCTCACATAGGCTTCACATGGATACCTCACTCGATCCCATAGACCCAATAGGGGCCTACCTAAACCCAAACACACCCACACACACCCCCAAAAATGCCTGCTTTCTATACTACGGCCAGGCTGTGCATGCGCAGAGTTTTGACAACGTACGAACCATTAGTGTAGTCAAGTGCTCCTGCATGAGAGCTTCAAAATAAGACCTCATACGACACCATTGGACTACCAGGGACTCACCTAGACTCCAACATGTCCACCCCGTATGGATTTATACATACGTTGGGCTTATATCCCAGTATATGGGTCTATATGGGTCTATATGGGTCTTGGTGACTTTTTTCAAAAATTTCACCGTTTCGCTCCGGGACATTTCCTATCGTGTTCTAAATGACGAGACTAAGAAAACAAATCGAAACAACCCTACCGCAAATGTATAGAAGTAGGTTTCCCAGTAGGACAAACATTGGTCCTATACCCCAGTATGGGGCTATATGGGTCTATATGGGTCTCGGTGACTTTTTTCAAAAATTTCACCGTTTCGCTCCGTGACACTTCCTATCATGTTTGTCTTGACGAGACTAAGAAAACGAGACCCCACAACCTGTCGAGAAGTAGGTTTCCCAGGATGGTCCTATACCCCCCCCCATACCCCATATAGGCATTTTCCCGTAATTTAGGATAAAGTCAGTGTTCCGTATTTTTTCAGGAAAAATTTTACATACACCCACCCTGGAACTAGGGGGAGATAACTCTATTGATAGGCAAGCCCCGTTAAGCCCGGCGACCTATATACCCCCCATACCCCATATAGGCATTTTCCCAGATTTTTCGATAAAGTCCGTGTTTCGTTTTTTTTTTTTTTTCAGTAAAAATTTTACATGCACCCACCCACGACTGGATGCCCCTTCACATAGGCTTCACATGGATACCTCATACAACTCCATCGGCCCATTAGGGGCTCCCCTAGATCCCAAAACGTCTATTTCCATACCCTTTGGCCACCGCGCATGCGCAGAATGACCCTATTTCAACCCCACACCCAGCCCATCAGATGCCCCCTCACATAGGCTTCACATTGATACCTCATATGACCCCATCGGCCCATTAGGGGCTCCCCTAGCTCCAAAACGGCTATTTCCATACCCTTTGGCCGCCGCGCATGCGCAGAATGCCGATATTTCAACCCCACACCCAGCCCATCAGATGCCCCTTCACGAATGCTTCACTTTGATACCTCATACGCCTCCATCGGCCCATGAGGGGCTCCCCTAGCTCCAAAACGGCTATTTTCACACCCTTTGGCCACCGCGCATGCGCAGAATGCCGATATTTCAACCCCACACCCAGCCCATCAGATGCCCCTTCACGAATGCTTCACTTTGATACCTCACTCGACCCAATCGGACCATTTTATCTAGGGACTACTTTTTCTCCGCGGAAGCTTTTTCCCGCGACCGCATCACCGCCAGGGCCGCATCACCGCGGAGGAATACATTCCCTGCAACAATTGGAACTCTCCTGTGTTGGAGGTAGCTTTTTGGTCATTCTGCCGGAACTATAGTGCACTTGACCTCTCCTCCTCAAATCCTCCCCAAATGACCTCTACATCCGGGTGAAAGTTGACTCGAAAAGCATGCTATATACTACTCACAATAGATGTAGAACACATTCCTACAGGACGGTATAAAAGTGGATAGTTGGAGATTTCAAATTAGAATGTAACACCTTGTCGCACTTAAGACTGTAAAACCTTGTCTCCTGTTACTATAGGCGAAGTCCGCAAATGTATGTTGAACTATATCTTCAGACTTTCGACTTGTCTTGTTCTCCGCTTTAAGTCCACAGAAAACCACTGTCCGAGCCGGAGTTTTTATATAGAGGGTTTAC